>AWOL01S0011232.1:146119-187727 GCA_000715115.1 Nicotiana otophora | reverse complement strand
ATATATATATATATATATATATATATATATATATATACACACATATATACGCATATATAATGACATCTGGTCATGCGTTAATGTGCACGTATAAATTCATGAAAGGCATAAGAAATACATTAGTAAGATTTCTCGGAAAGTCATAAAATCAATATGCCTTTCGGATAAACTTTATCAACTACGTATTTTTCTGAGACCCATGAACAGAAGATATAATAATAAATAACATGGGGAATCAAGAATATAGACACCCCTAGTACTTCTATGAATAGAGTCATTTATGAAAATGGTGTGTTTACACGTTTCGTTTGTATCGTATGGATCATGCCAAAAAGAAATAAGGGATAGCCTTAACATACCTGAGCCGATTCTCTTGATAATCCCTCTAATACATGTCAATCACGATAAAACATGTAACGGCGAGATCGGAGTATGGAAAAATCCGTATAATATTCTTGAGAAAGATTGTACCGGGCTCCCTTGGAATTTGCAAATTCACGCTGTCATTATATAATAACATCTTCGTATGAATTTGATGATGTCTCCCTTCATTATCTTGTAGATATACAAGTATCTCTCTTAAGTGATTTGGAAAGGGTGAAGCAACTCATGTTTCTAATCCATAATGCAATCTCGTATGGATTCTTGTTATAGCTTTATTTGTACCTTGTTGTTCTCAAAGTGTAATAGAGATGGCATTCTTCAACAAGAATGATATAAAGGTGCATATAAATTTAAATGTTGTCACCACCTACTTAAGGTTATGAATTGGTGGCAATTTGCTGCCAAGTTTCCATAAATCCCACGTGGATGTTGTCTCCCCTAACAATTATCTAAATGTCATTTAAATAATTATCCACAAAAATTCAATTTATAAGTTAATCTCCCACATAAAAATCCATAATTATCCAATTATCCACATAATTAAGAATTATCGAATATTACTTAAAATATTACTCACTTTTAACACACTTTATACACCTCACTATCATGGTCATGTGGTACCTTGTATGGCACTAGTCCATAAATACCGGATATTATAGCTTGGACCGTATTTTATCCCAAATTGTCAAATTTCGACGAAACTCATTTCTTCGATTCGCTTACCCTCTCACCTTCATGAATTTACTTATCACTTATTTAAAATAGTGTAATACTTATAATCTCAAAATAATCTCATTTCCGAGCTTACGTTAATTAACTTACGACGAAACTTTAACGTACGAAAATGCAGGATGTAACATCTCATTTCCGAGCATATATCAATTTACTTATGGCATACTTTCACGTACGAAAACATGGGGTTTAACATCATTCCCGCCTTTGGAACATTCGTCCTCGAATGTTGACTGATGCACTTATTATACTTTGTAACTTTTATCCATTCATTGTTGATTCACCTCAATATTGATCTATAATCTACCATTGATAACTTGACCTTTTATGTAATCACTAGGGCTCAAGTTGCATCGTGGAACATTTGAAATGATTAGTCTGATCCACCTGGGGGCGATACCATGCTTTCATCACCGTATAGCATAGCATCCCAACGTCATTCATCCTATGGGGTTTATTCTAATCCCGTACAACTCATAAAATCCCCCTTTTTTCTTTAAATCATAACTCAATCGAAGGCCCAAAAGTCATCATTTATCTACCACAATTACACTTTTATTCTACTACAGGGGCAACATTCCATTTCTTCTAAATGCTACTAGTCTTAGACTCCTTTGAGTTCATTTAGGCTATATTGAGCTTTCTATAACTTAGAGAACCCATCAACTCTCGTGTTTTCATGGGCTTAATCCCGAGAACTTATCGATTCTCGTCACCTTCTCACTCACATTTTCTTATCCTTACTCCTGTCTTCCTAAAACCTTGTCGCTCTACCATACTTTAGCTCGCGACCTACACATATCTATTTATACTACTTGCAACCTTCCTTCAACTTGCTTGCCCCATGATTTCCTTATGTTATTCTGGAACATCAAGCGAGACATCACATAGCCTCAAACTCTTCTTAACTCTTTTAACTAGACCTCTCGGTACCTAGAAACCATAGGCTGGGAGGTATTCTACCAATGACACAACTATTATTCCTGGATACTGAATCCCAACGCTTCTAACTCTCTATCTGAACTATGGATTATTCACAACCTTCTACACTTGAGTATCTCGTACGTTGTTCACCTTTACCTTACTTACCTTAAAATCTCGCATCACATCTTCTATCTCCTTCATGACCTCCCTTCTACACAAGTATTCACATCCACAGCTTGAAGCTCTATTATAATACTTGTACCTCTGGTGCATACACAATCCGGTGAGAGCTTCATACTGACTTCTTATGAGGCTGGTACTCTTCTAACTGGCTTTATCGTAAAGTCCTCATAAAATATGGTTGTTGTACTATCTCTCTTGTACCTATGATATTCAGAGTAATTCTGCAATGTTCTCAATCATGATGTCTATAACTTTCTGGTCCAATAATCAGACTCCTAATTTACTTAGTTGATGTAACTCTTTAGTTTCCTCTTCCTTCTGATCGGCCTTTATGTAGGCTTAAGCTATCTCCCGATCTGCGGCTTCGGGTATTAGCTATTACTTTATCCTTTCATGGGCGCTATGGAATATCCATAATAAAATCTTTTAACAATTCAATCCTTTGTCTATGACCTGGACTCAATTCTTTCTTCTAACTTATACCGGAATCTTCTACGGCTGTATGATTATCAACATATATGCTGCATGGATAATACTTCTAACTCTTAAGTGCGTTCATAACGTAATTAACTCTGGATCATTAATCGAACAATTCCTTTCGTTCCTTCTCATAACGTGCATACTTAGCTTATCTTAGTTCCCACGTATGCCAAAGTTTTCGTGCAACTCATATGATCTCGAATATTACTTTTGATTTTAATTCCCGTTCATTAGACACGGTAGACGCCACTTTCTTATGGAGTACATACAATGTTGTGGTGAGACTGTTGTTACAAAACAATTTCCTCTTTAGGTTACTGCGCTTAGGCTGAAGCCTTCTTCCTTATTTCCTCAGCTAGTCTTTCGTTGTAGTATTTAGGGAAGACCCCTTGACTCTTGTAAATCTGCTAGCTTATTACATCGTATACCCAACGGAATTTTTGATGTCTTTCCTCGCCTACATGCCATTGTGCTTGTAGGGTTGCTTCTGAACTGATATTTTGACTCTCTTCCTAGTGACACTCTCTTTTATTTCTGTAACACTCATACGGTACCTTTAACTACCAACCCTTATCTAAATATTTCTCAAGGATCACGATATCATTATCTGCGAGACTGGATTCACTATGTTAGGGTTCACTATGTTTATCTTGTGCGATCTGCTGATTTGTCTGTAACCTCTTGTCTAGCCATAACTAGGCTCTTCCTGAATCAACTACTTACTATTCGTTGACCCATTATCATATCAATATTCTGTGTAATCTTTCTTGGATTATTTCCTTTGTCTTAACTTACATCTTGCACTGGCTCCTTATCTATCAATAACATCCTGGGCAGGAACCCTTACTTCCTCTCCTTGACGTCGTGTTTGTATAATGTAGCATATCTGTAGGATTTGAATAAGTGTAATCTCATCCCTTTTCTCATTTCTATCGCATTCTTCCTTTACCATTCCATAGTTACTAGAATCACTTAATTCTGACTTAATTCCACATCACTCCATATTCCCCCCTTTAGGGGAGTACTAAGATTTAGTACTACGATGATCTACGTATAAATGTTTTACCTCTTCATCTTTATCGATGACCCTTACCCGCCTTGCGGTAATCCTTATGTACCAAGATAACAAAATTCCTTACTCACAAGGATGACACTTAGTGTAATTGGTACACATAGTCCCTTAAGCTTAACTTTTCTCACATTGCTTGCTTTAGGGAAGCGTCTTCCTGAATGACCTTTAAACGTTATTCTTTTGTCGTCCATTCTATTATCGCCGGAATGCAATATCTGAAATTCTCATGATGCTGACTATAATCAAATCACTCAGTCCTTAATTCATGTTTAGTTTATCTTGTTCACCAGCCCATACTGATTTCTATTATTCTGGGGGTCAAACGTTTCCTTCTGGTAATCACGTTAGAGTCAGGAACTTATTTTTCGAAATGAGGATATGACCTTATGGCCTATACTCTTTTGTTGTCTCAAGGCCTGACACCTCTTATCTTTTTCTTCCCTTGACTATAGACTCTGTAATACTGTTAATTTCAATTTTAATTTTCTTTTGATCTACCGTTGTCATCCATGTATCACATCTTACTCATAATGCTTCATTAACTCTCTTCTTATTTCCATGCTAACATTTCTGTCTATCACAGTATTTTGAAAACTTCAACAAGACATTCTTTTGCTTTTAGCTCCCCTTGCTCCATCCACTGGCTCTTCGGGTTGCCTAACATTCTGTCTCTACTAGGGACGGGAGCCATACTAAGATAATATTTATCCCCTCAGGATTCCAGTGCCTATCTTTGAACATTCTAGTATTCATATCTAGCTGTACTATTCTAGAGTGCACCATTTGTGTGTATCACAAGGAGATCTATTAGTACATTTGCAATATCCTTCGAAAATGTCAACTAACGCAAACAATCCATCCATCATTTTGGGTTACTCTAACCCCAGCCGGAACCTGATATCCCGTCCTCCTTTTAAACCATATATGTTAGCTCCCGTAGGGCATATCTGAGATGGGTGTGGCCGATTGTACATACATTTGTTATTGTTGAAGGTAACTCAAAAGGCTTATATTTCTCTGCCTGAATTGTAAATATTGATAATCTCCATTGACTAGGCGACTCGTACCCTTCTTCACCTTGCTTCTTTTATTTGTTGAAACTTGTATCCACCTTCTGAATCTCTCATTACTTTTCAAAATATGGGTGGATAGGTATTCTTACCTTAAGGCTCCTTATCAAGAAGCTTACACGTCTTAGTACACACATGTTCTGCTGAAGACCTCACATTTACTCATCATAAGCATGATGACAAATCGAGTTCCTCTGACTTAACTCTTCCACGACCACATGCAATCTCTTACCAACTGTCTTTCTGAATGCAGGCTGAATAAGATAGATTTTAGGAAATTTAGTTCTTACAACTGAGCTCTACCACACGATATAGAGTAAGAAGAAAGAGTGACAGTCTTAAATTCCTTGTAGCCTCCTGCTTATAAGCGTGGTGCACAATACATCCATAAACAAGACTCTACTAGACATGGCTTGTAGATTCCCTCGGATAGAACTGCTCTGATACCACTTTTATCATGACCCAAACTGATAGGCCACAACGGGCACCCAGTACCTTACTCAACTGAGTACCAACGTAACGTATATTTTGTATGACGACCCAACATGATATAAAATTTTATGCACGTGACATACGGGCCTATAAGACCGACCTGATAGTTTGTACATTCAAAACATAGGCCGACAAGGCCATACAATCTTTCACAAACATGACATATGTCTACAAGTCTCTAAGAGTACATAAACATCATAAGGCCGAGACAAGACCCCGACATACCAATCAATACGTGTCCAATGCATACTGACCAAATAGGCATCTCCGGAGCAAATGGAGGGCACCAACAACTTCCACTGAACTGATAGCCTACTTGGAGGACTCTCGACTTATCTATCAGGGCCTACGAGCATGGAACGCAGCATCCCCAGGTAAAAGGGACTTCAGTACAAATAATGTATCAAGTATGTAATGAATGAAAATCAGTAAACAATAGACATGAGAGAAACATGGAGTAAAAGACTCAACATGTAAGTCTGAATAGCTCTGTGAATCGTTTCATATTTATAATGTCATATATATGCGTATAAATGCCATACCATGCATAGGTATATGCGTTCATAACATCATCAAGCCTCTGAGGGCATCCCATCATATCATCTCGGCCACTGTGGGCAAATTATCAACGTATACCAGCTGATCAGGTGGTGGTGCGTATATAATGCCGTAACATTTCCCATATCCCATATACATATATATACACGTATATAACGTCATCTAGTCATGGGTCAATGTGCATGCATAAATGCATGAAATGCATATGAAATACGTTAATAAGATTTCTCGGAATGTCATAAAATCAATATGCCTGTTAGATAAACTTTATCAACATATAATAATAATTCACATCGGGAATCAAGAATATAGACACCCCTAGTACTTCTATGAATAGAGTCATTTATGAAAATGGTGCATTTACTTGTTTCGTTTGCATCGTATGGATCATGCCAAAAAGAAAGAAGGGATAGCCTTAACATACCTGAGCCGATTCTCTTGACAATCCCTCTAACACACGCCAATCGTGATAAAGCGTCTTCGTATGAATTTGATGATGCCATTACATAATAATGCTGCCATTACATAATAACATCTTCGTATGAATTTGATGATGTTTCCCTTCATTATCTTGTAGAGATACAAGTATCTCTCTTAAGTGATTTTGAAAGGTTGAAGCAACTCATGTTGCTAATGCATAATGCAATCCTGTATGGATTCTTGTTGTAGCTTCATCCGTACCTTGTTGTTCTCAAAGTGTAACACCATTTGATACACTATTTACCTAACCTTGTGGATTAGAGATGGCATTCTTCAACAAGAATGATATAAAGGTGCACATAACTTTAAATGTTGTCACCACCTACTTAAGGTTATGAATTGGTGGCAATTTGTTGCCAAGTTTCCATAAATTTCACGTGGATGTTGTCCCCCCAACAATGATCCAAATCTCATCTAAATAATTATCCATAAAATTCAATTTACAAATTAATCTCCCACTTAAAAATCTATAATTACCCAATTATCCACATAATTACGAATTATTTTAAATTACTTAAAATACTATTCTCTTTTAACACACTTTATATACCTCACTATTATGGTCATGTGGTACCTTGTATGGCACTAGTCCATAAATACAGGGTATTATAGCTTGGACCATATTTTATCCCAAATTGTAAAATTTTGACAAAACTCATTTCTTCGATTCGCTTACCCTCTCACCTTCAAGAATTTACTTATCACTTGTTTGAACTAGCGTAATACTTATAATCTCAAAATAATCCCATTCCCGAGTTTACGTCAATTAACTTACGATGAAACTTTAACGTATGAAAATACGGGATGTAACATCTCATTTCCGAGCTTATATCAATCTCCTTGTGGTATACTTTCACGTATAACAATATGGGGTGTAACACCCAGGTGCTGGTACAAAGGCTGACGGTTCACCTTTCTAGGATCCTTGATCAGCGAGAGTTGGTGTGCTCCACTTGATCCGGAGTTGTTATTGATTTTGGTACGTTATTTTTGTATGTAGATATGGATACGACGGGGCCAATCCCGTCCTTCATACAGTTGTACACTCTATTAGAGGTCTGTAGATAGTCATGTATAGTTGGAAAATATGTGGCCTTGTCGGCTTCTAATTTTGGATATATAGTTGTCTATAGCGGCCTTGTCGGCTCGCCCTACCATATTCCGCATGTATATGTATATATGTCTTTTGGACATGTTTTCTTCAAGTATGTTATTCACATGATTTAGTAGTTTATTGATAGATGCTATTCATCACCTACCCTTAATTCATGTTTACATCTTAGACGTATGCTTAGGAGTGTTCGACAGGTAGGACTCGGGCACTTGTCATAGTCCATCGGTTTGGGTCCTGACATATGTTTAGGTTAAGGTTACAACCCTAGGCTTTTCTCTATTTGATAAAACTTCAAAAATATTTCAATTATTACTCGTTTGTTAGCTTAGTCAACAATCCTTAGTAGTTTAATTAGCAAAAATTGATACACAATTTTTTTTTGGAATTTAAATTTAGTTATTTTGACTTACTCTCTTAAGTATTGACCTTAACACCCAATCTAAACTCCTTATGGATTCGATTCCGACTCGCGTTGGGTCTTATTATTGTAACGACTGTTTCATATTCCTTTAATTAGGGTGCGAATTGGACGTGATCGGGTTGCCACGAGCCTTGAGGAGATTTGATGTTGTATGGGTTTTTATGGACAGACTCACCAAGTCTGCATATTTCATTCCGGTCATGACTTTCTATACCTTTGAGCAGTTGGCTCGGATTTATCTTATAGATTGTTTTCCTGCATGGTGTGCATGTGTCTATCATCTCAGATCGAGGCACACAGTTTACATCACATATTTGGAGAGTAGTGCAATGTGAGTTGGGCACGCAGGCTGAGTTGAGTATGGCATTTCATCTAAAATTGGATGAGGAGTCTGAACAGACCATTTAGATCTTGGAGAATATGTGGAAGGCCTGTGTGATTGATTTTGGGGATAAGTGGGATCAGTTTCTATCGTTAGCAGAGTTCACCTACAATAACAGCTACTAGTTGAGTACTCAGATGGACCCGTATAAGGACTTATATGGGAGGCAATGTATCCTCTTGTTAGTTGGTTTGAATTTAGGGAGGTTAGGTAATTGGGCACCTATCTAGTTCGTGATGCTTTGAAGAAAGTGAAACTAATTCAGGAGCGGCTTCGTATAGCCTTATCCAGACAGAAGAGTTATGCTGATAGAAAGGTTTGCAATGTAGCTTTCATGGAGGGTGAGAGGGTGCTTCTCAGAGTTTCACCTATGAAAGGCATGATGAGGTTCGGGAAGAAGGGCAAGCTGAGCCCTCGGTATATTGCTCTATTTGAGGTCTTGGAGAGAGTAGGTGAGGTGGCTTACATGCTTACTTTTTCCCCCAGCTTGTCGGGAGTTCATCCTGTGTCTCATGTTTCCATGCTTCTAAAGTATCATGAGGATCAGTTATATGTGTTGGATTTTAGTTCAGTGCAGTTGGATGAGAACCTGGCTTATGAGGAAGAACCAGTGGCTATTGTGGATAGACAAGTTTGGAAGCTGAGGTCAAAGGATACTGCATCGATGAAGGTCTAGTGGAGAGGTCAACCAGTTGAGGAGGTAACTTGGGAGACCGAGCCTGATATACAGAGCAGATATCCTCATCTTTATGGCATTCCAGGTATGTTTCTAAACCCGTTCGAGGACGATCGCCTGTATAAGAGGGGGTAATAGAACGATCCGGCCGGTCATTTTGTGTATTTGAGCCCCGTTCCCCTATTTGATGATTCGCATATTTGTTTTTCTTTGTGACTTGGGGAGATGGTTGGTTATGTTTCGGAGAGTATTGGATTGAATTGAAAAACTTAGTTCCAATGTTGGGAGATTAAGTTATAAGAGTTTACCGATGCTTTACTTTTGTGTAAACAACCCCGGAATAGTATTTGATGGTTCAAATTGGTTTGTATGATGATTTTCAACTTAGGTGTATGTCCAGATTTGGATTTGGAGGTCCCTAGGTTAATTTAATTCTATCTTGCAAAAGTTAAAAATTCAAAGATTTGGATGGTTGATAGGTTTCATCGGGAATTGACTTTGGTATTATCGGGTTTGAATTGTATATATGTGAGCTGGAATAGGTTTGTTATGTAATTTGGAACTTGTGTGCAAAATTTGAGGTGATTCCGAGTTAGTTAGACGTGGTTCGGCATGAGTTTTAAAAGTTGGAAGTTAGATTAGTTTATTAAGCTTGAATTAAAGTGCGATTTATGGTTTTGATTTTATTTTGTGTTATTTGAGACCTCGAGTAGGTTCGTGTTATGTTTTGGGACTTGTAGGTGTGATTGGACCTGGGGCCTCGTGTGTGTTTTTGATTGATTTCAGATTGTTTGGTATTATATAGGTATTTTCGCACCTGTGAGGTTGGGTCTGCAGGTGCGAGTCCACAGAAGCAGGCAGTGGGGTCACATGTGCGGAGAAAGGCTAGGGTAGGAAGAGTCCACGGATGTGGAGGCCTAGTCATAGAAGCGAATGCGTAGGTGAACTACTTGGTCCGCAGAAGCGAAAGGGTAGAACTTAATGGGAATCCGCATCTGCGAGGTATTTTTCGCTGATGCGGTACCACAAAAGTGAGCTTTTTGTCCACAAAAGCGAAACCGCTGGGCAGAGTAATCTTTGCAAGGGTTTAGCTTATTTTATCATATTTTGAGATTGGGAGCTCGGATTAGGACAATTTTGAGACCTTTTTCACCATTTGGATTGGGGTAAGTGTTCTTGACTCGGATTGGATTTGATTTCATGATTCCATCTTTGATTTTGGCCTTTGGTTGATGACATCTAAAAGAGAAATCATGTGTTTTGGCAAAACTTGTCTAAAGTAAAAAAAAATAGAGATTTGGATCCCGATTTGGAGTCGTTATGGATGAAACTTATATATTCAGGATTTGTGACTTTTGTCAGGTCCGGGAGGCGAACCCGAGTTAACGTTTTGGTTGACTTTTTGCAATTGATTAAAGATTCAATCTTTATTGTTTGGGTTCGATTCATATGGCTTTATTTGACGTTGTTGTATTGTACTTGGCTAGATTCGACGCGTTTGGAGGTTGATTTGAGAGGAAAGGTTTTTTTGGGAGATTAGAGGATACTAAGAGGAGGTAAGTCTCTTGGCTAATCTTGTTAAAAGGGAAACCTCTAGGAATTAACTTGTTTGCTATATGTTTAAGGTATTTGGGGTAGTATATACGTGATGGAGAGCATATATGCTTTTACTAGGTTTATATCATGATCGGGGTAAAAATTGAGATATCTTATGCTTTGTTTGACTATAGGCTCATTTGATTCATAATTTATTTGGCTTATATGATGCTCTCTTATTCATGCTAGAAATATGCCTAGGCTTATGATTAATTGTAAATGCATGAGAACTCATTCTGGATATATTAAATTGCTTAATTGCCCGTAGTCACATAGAGAATTCCTGAGCACATATCTATATCATAATTATTAAGTCCTTGTGCACCTTTCATCTATAATTCTTTAGCATATATATACATTTTGAATATTGTATACGTGATTTGGGCTGAGGATTTGGCACGAAAGATAAGCGTGCGGATGAGATACAATTGTGGCATATTGGATATGCCCCTCTTTGTACTTGGATTTGGATCCATTCCTCCTGAGTCAGGTGATAAGCCATGTTAATTTGGGCCCTGTGAGCGTGGTCGGTACATGAATTTTTTATTGGGTTATGTGATACATGGATTGTGTATCAGGGTACATGGACCTTGTACTGATTGAGCATGCATTCTTATAATTTAATTGTTCTGAAGTATTTAATTCACCGAAAACTGTTACTTCACATTGTTATATGCTAATTGGGAGTTCCGATTCGGTTATTTGAGCATGTTATCTTTTATTATTATATCTGAGTAGTGATATGGGTTATTTTTTTGCTAGAAAAGCATACTTAGTACCTTTTCAATTGCGGATATTTGTGATTCCTTGATATTCATGATATTATTTATTGTTCCAGTTCTTAATCTAGTATTACATTTGTGTGGCAAGTATTCGGAAGCATCTAGCCTCGCCACTACGTCTTCGAGATTAGATTTGATACTTACTGGGTATCGATTGTGGTGTACTCATACTACGCTTCTGCATATCTTTTTGTGCAAATCCTCGGGTGGGTCCTAGCAAGCTTCTAGATTTGAGCTTGGAGACTATACTGAGACTTAGGGAGAGCTACAGTTCATGGTTTTATTGTGCAGTTCCTGATTCTCTATTCTTTTCCTTTATTTCTATCTACTGTATTTCAGACACATGTTATGTATACAGACATGTTCTCATTTTCGTAGTTTGCTAGTATACTTGTGCCACTTATTCTTGGGGGCGTGCTGTATTGGACATGTTTCAGACTTTTTTGGGATTTTATCGGATATTACTACTGTTGTGGACCATTATTGTCTTAATTAATGAAATATGTTTTTGTTAATTATAGGAAATGAACTTTGAGTGATTGTGAGTTGGCTTGCTTAGCATGTTCGGCTAAGCGCCATTACGACCTCAGGGTGGGATTTTGGGTCGTGACACTAAAACACGGAGCAATCAAGTCAAATTCTAGGGGTTTCCCTCTTAACAAGTTTAGTCAAAAGACTTACCTCCGCCCGATAAGCTAAATATCACCAAAGAAGCCAAATCGTTAGATATCCAACTCCAAACAGCTCAAATCTAGTAATATACAACCCAATATCGTCAAACAAAGCCATAAAATCAATCCCAAACAATAAAGTTCAAATTTTTAATCAAATATACAAAGTCAACAAAAAAGTCAACCCGATCTCGTATTCCGAAATCCGATGCAAATCACAAATCCCAAACACGCATTTGAATATGAGTCCAAATATACAAGTTTTATTCAAAATCGATTCTAAATCAGGGTTCAAATCTCAATTATTTACTTTTCAATCCCCCCTCCCCTCCAAATTTCACTTTAAAATCTAAGTTTTTTGGTGTAGAAATCTATGGAAAAACATGATATGAAGTCAAATCCAAGTGTAGATCGCTTACCTCCAATGATGTAGTGAATTTTCTCTTTAAAATATCCCTCTCGAAGTCTAGGGCCCAAAATATGATACAATAGATAAAAGTCCTGAAATCTTAACTTAAATAATCTGCCAAGGTATACACATCGAGATCGCGAAAGCCAAAATCTACCCAGCTGAAAACTCCACTTTGCGAATGCAAAGACACACTCGTAAATGCGGTCCTTGTCGAGATAATCCTACGCAAACGCGAGACGCTATCCGCAAACGCAAAGGCAACCCTTTTGCCTGGTGCCACTTCATCGAGAACGCGGCCCTTGCATGCGAATGCGAAGCTTCTGCTTCCATCACTCCGTGAACCAGACTCCTTCCTCGCAAACGTGAAGAAGAAAATCCTCCTGCCAGCTCCCCCTTCTCCCTGATCACAAAGCACTGCTAAACACCAGAAAACCAGTAACTCCAAATAAAGGGGAAAATGATCAGAAACTACCCCGAATCACACCTGAGACCCTGGGATCCCGTTCAATCATTCCAACAAGTTCTAACATCTAATCAAAACTTATCAAAAAGCTCGAAATTCCACGAATAAAATTAAAACCAAGAATCGACGATCAAAACCAATCTCTTAATTTCAAGAACATCAAACTTGCAACCAAGTGTTTGATTTTCAAGCCAAACTAATCCGTATTCCAACCGAACTTTGCATACAAGTGCCAAATAACATAACGAACCTACACCAAGTTTCGGAATAACATCTAAGCCTGATATTATCAAGGTCAACCCTCGATCAAACCTATGAACCCTCCAATCCCACAAATTTCCAACTTTCGGCAAATAGAGCCAATACATCCTAGTAACCTCTAAATACAAATCGGAACATGCACCTAAGTCCAAAATACAATATGAAACCTGTTAGAATCGTTAAATTACCAATCTGAGATCGCTTACATAAAATTCAAATCTTGGTCAACTCTTACAACTTAAGCTTCCAAAAATGACACTAAGTGTTCCAAATCACCCCCGAACCTTCCTGAAACCAAACCAATCATCCCTGTAAGTTACAAAATAACAAAAATAAACGAAAAATATCAAATGGGGGAACGAGACTCAAATACATAAAATAACCGGTTGGATAGTTACATACATAAAATAAGTGCATGACAAGAAATGAACAAAACATTCAGTAAGCACTATCAAGTCATGTTTTTATTTGCAAAAGAGGTACATATTCAAAGTTTCAAACCTAAATTGCAAAAGACACATGTTCAAACTTTGAAAATTGTGTCTTTTGAAAATGATTGGTTTTGTGACCCTTAGTTATTTATATAAAAAAAATATCAAAAGGGCTTTGATTATTCTTTAACCAGTACTCTAGTCTCTATCACTTGAACACATATTTTAAGTGATTATAAACTGAATTTGCGAGTAAATAAAAAATATTAAGTTGAATTAGCATCATTAAAAGGAGACAATGTAGGTAGATATATATATTAATAATAAAAGGAAAAGAAAAAAATTTAATGCACGGGCAGCTTCCGGTAGCGATACTTTAACTATGTTTGTGCACATTCTTTCATCATTTTGTGCATTTGTTTGTACACGTACAATTTCATTTTTTGTTGCGGTTAAACATCAATTAGGTCGAACACTTGCTTATACAATAAATTCCTAAAAGATTGTGTCTACTAGAGTACACACCTATTTACGCACGTTCTATCTTATGTAAGATGTCACGATCCAAACCGATGGGCCGCGACGGACATCCGGTACCTTACTCAACCGAGTACCAACGTAACGCATCTTTCTTATTACATCATCATATACACATGACATACGGGCCTAATAGGCCAACATGATCATTTATAAACTCAAAACATAGGCCGACAAGGCCGTACAATCTTTTACGTACACGACATATGTCTACAAACCTCTAAGAGTAGAGAAATGTCATAAAAGTCGGGACAGGTCCCACCATACTAATCAGTACATGTCCTACTCATACTGACCACATATATAACTCTGGAGCAAATGGAGCGCACCAACATCTTCCGCTGAGCTGATAGCCTACTTGGAGGACTCTCAACATATCTATCAGGACCTGCAGGCATGAAACGCAGCGTCCCCAGGCAAAAGAAACGTCAGTACAATAATGTACCGAGTATGTAAGGAATAAAAATCATTAAATGATAGACATGAGGAACATGGAGTAAAAGACTCAACATGTAAATCTGAATAACTCTGTAAATAAATAATATTTACAATGCCATGCATATGCGTATAATAGTCATACCATGCATAGGTATATGCGTTCATAACATCGTCAAGCCTCTGAGGGCATCCCATCATATCATCTCGGCCACTGTGGGCAAATCATCAACGTATACCAGCTGATCAGGTGGTGGTGCCTATATAACGTCGTAACCTTTTCCCATATCCCACATACATATATATGCGTATATAACACCATTTGGTCATGGGTCAATGTACATGTATAAATGAATGCAATGCATGAGAAGTACATCAATAAAATCTTTCGGAATGTCATAAGACCATTATGTCTTTGATTAATATCATGAAATAAACTTTATCAACTACGTATTTTTCTGAGACCCATGAGCAGATGATAAAATAATTGGACACGTGGGGAATCAAGAACATAAGCATCTCTAGCATTTCTATGAATAGAGTCATTTATGGAAGTTGCGTATTTTGCTCGTTTCATTTGTATCATTTGGATCATGCCAAAAGAAAGAAGGGATAGCCTTAACATACCTGGAGTAGGAAAAATTCGTGTGATATTCTTGAGAATGATTACACCGTACTCCTTTAAAACCGCAAAAACTTTCGTTGCTAAGGTACTAACAATTCTCGTAAGAAATTTTGTTGAAAACTTGCTGGATTGAGTGTAGCGTCTGGTTTGAAATGTTTGAATTAAGAAAAGGTTATAAGATTTAGATGAAGCCATTTTAAGTCTTGCTGATTGAGTGTAGTGTCTTGGTTATTTTAAGTCCAACTAAGCCAAATGTTGCAAAATCTCTTACACGTAAGTATCATATGTATATCACTTTAGATGCCACCTTTCAATCAGGATTGTTAGTCACTTAATTTGAGTGGGAGGGGAGGGGGGTGCCACATCATGCAACTTAGTCTTTATCACATATATATACCTAATTAATTAGGTAATATCCCATTACCCAGTAATCAACCAATTACTCACATAATTAAGAATTGTCTCAAATTACTTAAAGTACTACTCACTTTGAGCACACCTTATACACCTTACTATCATGGTCATGTGGTACCTTGTATGGTACTAGTCCATAAATACCGGGTATTTTAGCTCGGGCCGTATTTTATCCCAAATTACCAAACTTCGACGAAACTCATTTCCTTCGATTTGCTTACCCTCTCTCCTTCACTAATTTACTCATCACGTGTTTGAAATAGCATAATGCTTATAATTCTTAATATAACCTTATTCCCGATCTTACGTCGATTAACTTATGACAAAACTTTAACGTACGAAAACAAATACGGGATGTTATATCTCATTTCCGAGCTTTCATCAATTTACTTATGGCATACTTTTACGTACAAAAATATGGGGTATAACAATATTCCCCCCTTTGGAACATTCGTCCTCGAATGTTGACTGATGCACTTATCGTTCTCATAACCCGTAGCTCTTGCGAATACTTTAATACTCTTTTTGCCATTTAGGCAACTGTTCTTTGAATAAATCCAAAGTCCAGGGTATTCTCACATGTAGGTCTCTTTCTCACACCATGGCTTGTGGTCGGAATTCTTCTAATCTTGTAACTGTTGCTACCTTCTTTCATGCAACTTGTATGATTCTGACCTTGTAAGTGCGCCTATGCGACTCTTCTCTCCTTTTTCCTCCAGCTTTTAGCCAATCTCTAGGCCTCACTTTGTGAACATATACAGAGCTTGACAAGATGTCCCTCTGGGCATCTATAGGTACTGAAGTTCTTCGCTCGGTACTTTGTTAAACTTACAAATATTGCTATACCTTATTTCATAGATCTGCTTATCCATCCGCATGACTTTACTGCATCAAGGTAGGTCTTACTATACCATAACTCTTACTTCGATTTATCATTTCTGAGGTATGCTATAAAGTTCCAACTTACTCTTGTTGCTTATCTTATATGCATAAGTCTAAGTCCTTTATCCCAAATTACCAAACTTCGACGAAACTCATTTTCTTTGATTTGCATACCTTCTCTTTTTCATGAATTTACTCATCACGTGTTTGAAATAGCATAATGCTTATAATTCTTAATATAACCTCATTCCCGATATTACGTCGATTAACTTACGACAAAATTTTAACGTACGAAAAACAAAATACGCGATGTCATATCTCATTTCCGAGCTTTCATCAATTTACTTATGGCATACTTTTATGTACAAAAATATGGGGTGTAACATAAGATGACACATATTCACCCCTAAAATCAATTCTTTTCGTCCTCTTTTTTATTCGTAAAATGGTACAGTTGAATTTGTAACGTGCTTTATAAACACGTGAATTAAATTGATCCGAGAAATAATATAATGAAGGGAAAAAGTGAGTAAAATAAGAATAATTGAAGAAAAGACAAGCCTGGACTTTTGAATTGATCTCTTCGGAGACAAGAACAATGCCAAAAACTTAATATTAGCATAATAGAGTTTTTTGCAGAATAAGAAAATAGTATCAGCCTTTTTTCATACAAGTAATTCGTCTCCTTCAATGAATACAAATTTCTCTATTTATAGCTAAATTAGGGGAGACAACACCCTCAAATCATGCTCCTCTTTAAGGCGAATAAAGATCCCTCTTGATAGCTGCATAATGATTGAGAGTAAATGCCATGATTCTCTGTAACGGCTGCTCCTTTAATGCTGCCTTCTTTAACCGGTGCCCTGATTTTGATTCCTCTTCTCCGATTTTCCTGCCTTCAGAGCTTATCCTACACCAGTCACATGTTTGTATCTGGTGTCAGCTATTTGCTGACTTACCCCTATCTGGTTTATTTCCATATGTCAACTCGAAGAACATCCACTTGTCATTTGTTAATTTTACCCAATACGGATAGTCCCCTTACTTTTCGGTGACTCAACTTGATGTGACTGGAAAGTAGATTAGACCTTCTCTTTTATTGGCGGAAAAGTTCTTGAATGGTTTCTAACACTTGAAAGGACGCATGTCTCTTTGCATTTAATAAAACAAACACGTGTTGTCCTACGATTCGATAAGTATTTTTGCAGTTACCTAGGTAATGATAGCATTGCATTGTGACACCTATAAACTTCTCCCCTTTTCACCACTTTCTTTTGTTTTTAAAACCTTTTTCTCCGAGTCTTCTTAAAGCTTTCCTACAACCCCCCTTTTCTCAGTAAATAAATTTGTACTTTTCATCACCATGTCTTCTGTTATTTCTTCCTCCGATAGCACATCTTCTACCCCCAAACAACATGACTTAATTTTAAATTTTTCATCCATCAGCACTGGGACTTGCATAGGCGGCGGCCCATCAAAGAAAAACAAATTTAAGAAACTTGATGCTAGACCTCCCTCTACAAACATAATCATCCCTTCTTAGTCGTCTTGAAAAAAATCTTTATAATCAAGGAATCATGTATTCCTATTGTAAAAGAGGATTCTGAATACCCTTCTTCTATTCGCCCAGCCAGTATTCCTATTGTAAAAGAAGATTGTGACTGGAAGAACATTAAGGTTTAGCCTCCCGTGAAGTGGAGAGGATAACATTCAGCAGACTAGGGTATGTTTATCTTTTACTTTAAGTCTTGGCAAGGAAATAGACCCAATTATATTGGATTTTTCCCGGAACTACCAAGTTTTTAGCTCAAGTGGGATCGGAAATATGGCGCACGGTTGCTTATCTTCGATACCTGTGTTCCCGGGCTCTTACTCTTGCAAATATGATCAATCTATAAGACCCTAAAATTTTCCGTGGTGGCATGATCAAACTCAGCAAATGCGGTCACCATGCCATCGTCATCAGTGTTGATGATGAATACGATCGTGACTAGATGGAGAGCTTTGTTGTTGTTGCTCTTGGGGATATTTTACCGGGGTCAACATATCCCATCCCCGAAGCTTGAAACTATACTCGTAACCTCTCTCTAATTTCTCTCTTTTACTATTTTGATGGTATTTTATTTCTTAGTTAACCTTTTCCTTTCTTCTATTCTAGCCCCCCTTTGGGTTCCTCCATCAGTTGAGAACCTAACCCAATGGGTTCATAAAGTTTTGGATACTTCAACACCGGATTCCCGTATGTGAAGGAAATTTCAATCAGGAAGAATTGGAAGGGCAAGAACGATGATGAGGAAAAAACATCCCCTTTCCTTTCTTAACTTTTATCTCCATAGAGTATTTATTTATTGACTCCTCATATCAATATTACAGGCCTTCCGAAAGCATCTTCTGTCTATCCCACCGTCGAGGTTTCACATGATCCGAAGGTGGCACAATAACGGCTTCAAGAGTCCCTTGACCGAAAAAGGGCTAGTGATGTCTTTGTTGCTTTCGGTGAAGGAGAATCCTTCCTCAGTCCCTAGCCCAAAGGCAAAATATCAAAAAGAAAGCATACATCTAAGACTGAGGAAGGAGAAACCCCCAGTCATAGAAGAGATCCCAGAAAGATCGGTCACAATGGTCCTTGATGAAGATGAAATCGAGGATGATAATGAAATGGTTTCTCTTCAGAGAAGAAGAAAACGAAGAACTATCACAACTCAACCGGAGGACATAGAAGGACTCTTTCAAGAATTCGAATTGGTTGAGAATGTTGAATCTCGTTCCGAGGCTTCAATTGTTGCCTCCGGTTAGAAGGGTTCTTCTTCCAATACTTCTCCAACTTTAATTCCATTACCAGCTCCTTCCTCGCTGCCGGTCGCCACCGAACAAGAGCATGATGTGTGTTCCCGCCGATCACTCGATCATGGGAACATCGAAACCTTCCCGACATCCATCCAGGACCCTAATGCTAAAGACAGTGTTACATTTTTAGTTTCGGATGAATGCCACTTGCTCTCCAAATCGGTTGGGGTAGCCAACTACTTGAAGCCTCTGGCTTCGGATAAAAATTGGAGGAAAATGGATTCTCTCTCTACTGAATGTCTGATCAACAACAGTATGCATCTTGCTGCTCAGGTATCATTTAATCTTTCTCTCCTCCCTTTATATTGTTAAACATTATCTTTGATAACTTCAATTTTTGACTTCACAAGCTAACCTCCTTGCCTCTGAGGGCTTACAAAAGATTATCCTAGATAAATAAGCACTTAGAGCTGAGCGAGATCAACTTGATGAGCGCCTCCCAGTTCTAGAGCGAGAGCTTGCTCACATGGGTAAACTTGAAGCCTGGTTGGAGCGAACTGAGCAAGAAAAGATGGCACATAGTCAAGAGTTCACTCAGTTACATGCTGAGCTCACTGAATTTAAGATCAAGTGGGTAGCGTTGTAGGTGTAATGATCTGATCGGTTGTTTTTAAGCTTTAAGGTTCCATTTAGTGGTTCCAGGTCTTGAGTAGCTTCCTACTATCTTATGACTTGCGTGCATGCTCGAATTTGATTTTCGGATGATTCGAAATGAATTTGGATGAGTGATTCTCACTTTAGAAGCTTAAGTTGAAAATGTTGATCGAGGTTTGACATTTTTGACCATCGTAGCGGTGTTTTTATGGATTTGATAGGTTCGTATCGTGATTTTGGACTTGGGCGTATGCCCGAAATTGATTTCGGAGGTCTGTAGGTTGATTTGTGTTTTTTTGCCGAAAGTTGGCAATTTAAAGGCTTAGAATTTTTATAAGTTTGATCGTAGGTTGACTTCATAGCTATCGTGTTTGAATTTCTACGTCGGGACTTGTAATAAGTCTGTTTTTTCATTTGGAAATTGTCCGCAAAGTTTGGCATCATTCCGAGTTGATTTGATAGGAATCGGACGTGCGGTTGTATTTTTAGAAGTTCTTGAGTTTTATGTTGAATTCATGTATTTTGCGGTCCAATTCATGATTTCGGATGTTATCTTGATGATTTGATCGCGCGAGCGAGTTCGTGTTATATTTTTAGACTTGTTTTGGTGTTTGGTTTGGAGCCCCGAGGGCTCGGGGTGAGTTTCGTACGTGTTTCAGAGTATTTGAGAGAGTTATAATGTTGATGGCGTGACTAGGTGCTGCAGACCTCGTAAATGCGAGGTGGGAGATCGCATTTGCGATGTTTGGCTTAGTCTGTTGGGTTCACATTTATGAACCCTCTGTTCGCATTTGCAAAGGTGGTCTGGGTTCAGCAGTGATCGCATTTGTGATCATCTTAATAGCTTTTGCGAAGGTCCAAAGTTCGCATTTGTGAATCAGTCGTCGCATTTGCGATGACAGCAGGAATGGGAAGAGTTTCGCTTTTGCGATAATTACTTCGCATTTGCGAACTCCATGTCGCATTTGTGACATCTGCGACTGGACAAAAAGCTGCTGAGGGGCGGGGTTTTTAGTCTCATTTACATATTTTGGAACCCTAGGCTCGGTGGGAGGCGATTTGGAGAGGGGATTTTCATATACAAACTTTGGGTAAGTGATTCTAATTTATTTCTAATCATATTCCATCAATATATCTTAGCTTTTAACATCACAATCATGTGAATCAAAGTGAAAATTTGTGAAACTTTGTCAAGTTTTTGAAAAATAAGAATTTGAGTGTTGAGAGTCGATTTGGACTCAGATTTTGAAACTAATCACATATATGAACTCGTGGGGTCATGGGTAGTCGGAATCTACCATTGGACCCGAGTTTTGACCGGGCGAGCTCGGGGTTGACATTTGAGCAATTGTGTAAATATCATAGCTTTAATTATTGGAATTGGTTTCTCTTGCATTATTTGATGTTATTGAGTCGATTTTCGTTTAATTTGAGCCGAGCAAAGATGAAATGTAAAGGAAAAGCTATTTTAGAGTGTTGATTGAGGGCTTTTAAGGTAAGTATCTTGCTTAATATTATGTGGGGGAACTACTCTGTAGGGATTTGTTTGTCGTACTATTTGAACTACGTGAAAGACGTGTACCTAAGGTGACGAGTGTGTACACTGCTTATATGTAGAAATTTGACCGTTTAGACTCTTAGGTTTCTTATTCACATTAAAATGAAGTTGTCTTAGCATGCTATTTCCTCCATTGCTACATTTACCCTTACATGTCTTATTTGAAGTTGATTGGTTCATATCTTACCCTTTATTGACAAATATTCCCTTATATGCCTTAATCAAAGTTGTTGCCTCTTTTATTGCCATGTTATCTCTTCCGTAGTTGATTATCCTTAATTGAAGTTATTGTTATCTCTTTCATTGTTCACTTATCCTTATTTGATATCATTGTTATATGTTACCTCTTCCATTGTTGAAGTTACTCTTATTGGAAATCATTGTTACACGTTACCATTTCTATTGTTGAGTTATTCCCGGTTGTTATATTTGTTGCATGTTATCTCTCTCATTGTTGAGTTATTCTTATTTGAAGCCATTATTACTTGATGTATCATTCATTGTGAGATAATTCTTCTGTTTCATTGTGTTTTCGTAATTCTTGTATTTTTTACTTGTTGTATTTTCGTGTTATTGTTGTTATTGTTATACTTAGTGTTATTGAGCCGAGGGCTATGTGTGGTTGTGGTATTGGAACTATCTTGTGGAAATATTGTGGCATATGGGAACATAAGGTGAGAGTGTTATATTGTGTTATTATGCTTCTGGCACACGTGATATTTTTGAGAGAATTGTCGGGGTGTTCGCACGTGAGTTGTCCGTGCTATTGTTCTTATTGATATTTGCATATGCAGCATGACAAGGCGGGATATATATATGTGGGTTTGTGCATGTGGCGAGACAAGGCGAGAATATTATTATGCGTGTGTGGCGAGACAAGGGGGCACTTACTTTATTGTTGCACACGTGGCAAGCCAAGGGGTCTATGTCGGGGATGATTTGCGATGACTTGTGATGGCCTGGGGGCATTGTTATTGATGATATTTGTGTAGTGGTGTACCTACCTTGTGTGAGTTATGCATTTTACGTTTTGTTGTGTTGTTTCCTATGTGCCATTCGTTGTCTCTGCTCTTACTTGTTGACTCGAGTTGTGATAGAATACTTGCACAAGCATATACATAATTAATCACTCATATCGGTTTAAGATGATGAATCCTGATGTCTATTGATCATTTACATGTAATCTTGTTTACTTGCCTTCTGTGTGAGTGTACTATTGGCACATGAATTGTCCATGCGGTTATGAGTTATTGTTATTGCTAGCATATGAGTTTTCCGTGCGGATATGAGATATTGTCACTCTCTTAGCACGTGAGTTGTCCGTGCAGATATGAGGTATTAATGGTATTGGCACATGAGTTGCAGTTGTGATTTGTAATGTGGGCACAAGATGCCAAGTGATTATGATTCGTGAATTGTGACCCATGATTTGTGATTATGAGGTGTGGTACCTTGAGCAAATTCTTGAATAAATCTTGTGTGAAAGCAGTTGTTTTTATTTAGTTGTTACTTGGTTTTACCAGACATAAACTGTATTCAGCTTACTCTATGGTGTTATTACCTGATGTGCCTTATTGCTAATTGTTGCTTCTAGTTTTCTATTGCAAGTATTGTTTTGTTATTTTTACCATGCTTAGCTTTATATTGATATTGTTCCCTGTTAGTTTCACATTCATACTTGTACAAGTTATTAAGATTAGTAGGTGTCTTGACTGTCTCTCGTCACTACTCCACTGAGGTTAGTCTTGATACTTACTGGGTACCGCCGTGGTGTACTCATGCTATGCTTTTTGCACATTCTTGTACTGATCCTGGTACTTCGGAGTTTGTTGATCATTAGCTAGCTGATCGGGCATTGCTGTGGAGACTCAAGGTATACTTTCCATCGCGTTCGCAAGCCTCGGAGTCACCTTCTGAAGTTATTTTGTACAGTTTATCTCTATTCCGGAATAGTTATGCTTAAAAATTTCCTAGTGAACTCAATAGAGCTTATGACTTGTACTATTGGTTTTGGGATGTTATGTATCTACCTTGGATTGTTGGCTTATTATAGAAATTTTGGTTTCATGCTTAATAGTTATTTAGTTAAAATCTATTATTAAATCAGCAAGTGTTAGGCTTACCTAGTCTTAGCGACTAGGTGCCATCACGACATCCTACGGAGGGAAATTGGGATCTTGACAGCAGGATGACATGATTTTTGGCAGTCGAACGTGAGTCTACTTCCATGGAAATAATTAACAACTTGGAAGTGAAATTACGTTCCAAAATCGAGAAGGATACTTAGGCCAAAGAGAAGAGGGAAAGGGAGGAGAAACTCCAGAAGATCATGGAGGAAAACCGCGAACATGCTAATACCAATACCAACCTTCCGGAGCCTATGATATTTTAAAGGTTTATAAAGAGATGTTGCAGTCAAAAATCCAAAAATTCTTGTCTAGGCTCCATGATCAAGAATACACCTTCTTGCTTGAGAAACCACTTGCCATTTATTACATGAGGAGGAAGACCTTGGAGGATGCCAAAAATGGCATTTCAAGTATATGCGACTGCATCGCCGAATCTCATGCCTTGGAGACAACTGCCTTTGAGAATCTTCCAACCCGGACCACTGCTTCAAGCACCTCTAGCACTTGCTTTAAGTCCTCGAAAACTGAGGAAGAAGCTGAAGGTGATGATGAGGATAAAGGCGAAGATGCTGAGCAACCTTCATCTTCAAAAGATGCAGCGAGGACTTCCCATCCTCCAACCTCTGCTGATAAAGTAGATTGATGTATTTTTTGTTGTTCCTTTTTTCTTTTTTATCCATCCTTTCTAATTATTCCGGACTCTCTATTGGGTCCGGGATTTTGAAATAAAAGATATCTTTTTACTTAACTTCTATGAAAAAGATATCTTTTCTAAGCTTTTATTTTTCTATTGATAAAATCCAAAATTTTTCACATCCAATTAACTTTAATATCGTGTATTCATACTTCCAGTTTATAACCTTTAATTGTGAAGGTTTCATAAGAGAGAGCCCTTATGTTTATGGTGCTCTTGAAGAGGACATCTCTTATTTGTTCCACGCTTGCATATGAAGTTTAAGTAGCATTCAAATGAAAGAAAAATCATGTCATTTGGATAAGAAATAAGATATAAAAACAAAAGGACTTTTATTTATTCATTATATTTCTAAAAGTACATTTACATACGCCAAAAATAATTTACATTCACTTAAGTAAATAAAACTGCCAATACATGTAGCTAATTTGTACTTCTTATTTCTACGGGGCTAGACATACATTCCCCGGTCCTAACTCGAGGTCTTTCATAATAACTGAACTTTTAAGTTCAAGATATAGTTCATGGTTCTAGCAGTCCCAATATCATTTTTCTATTTGCTTTTTGAGGCTAGCATTGACACTTTTAGTGCACAATCCTTCTTTAAGGTATGCTTTACGTTGCTGCCTCATTAAAAGTCTTGCTAGAAAAACTCATTTGGGATAAAAACAGGAAGAAGAAAAAAAGAATGCAGCGCGTACTTTCAGTATAATCAAGGATTTTCAATAGTAGTACCTTTTGAGGTGAGTCGCGTTCCAATAGCTTGGTAGTCTTACTCCATCTTGACTTTCCAGTTGATATGAACCTTTATCAATTTCGGTAACTTCCTTCCCAGGTCGATCCCAAATTTCTGGCATTGGCTTCCCGTATTATGAGTTACCTTTCGTAAGACCAAGTCTTAGACTTTAAAATAACGAAGATTTTTTCTATGATTTTAATATCTTTCCATCCTTTGATTTTGTGCCACCATTCTTATATAAACTAAGTTTTTATGCTCCTCAAGAAAATCTAGGTTAATCAACATTGCTTCATCATTCTCATGTTCGTTTGGCCTTTGAATACATCATGGTCGAGTCACCTATATCTACCGGAATCAAAGCTTTCGCACCGTACACAAGACAAAAAGGCATTTCTCTTGTGCTCGACTTTGTCATTGTTCGATAGGCCCATAATACTCCTGGTAACTCTTCAGACCAGTGGTACAGGGAGGACGTGATCCTTTTAATCTTTGATCCTTCTAAGAATTTTGTAATCTCGGAACCTATAAATTGTGACCCATTGTCACAAGAAATTTCTTTTCGCACTCCAAACTGACAAATAATATGATCCCAGATGAAATCAATCACTTCTCATTCTCCAACCTTTATGAAAGCACCTGTTTCAACCCATTTAGTAAAATAATCAGTCAAAACTAGAAGAAATTTTACCTGTCCGGGTCCTTGAGGAAAAGGACCAACTATATCCATCCCCCATTTTATGAACGGCCACGGTGACACCACTGAATGGAAAAGTTCTACCGGATGATGTACCAGTTGAGCATGACATTGGCATTTATCATATTTTTGCACAAACTCCTTTGCATCTTGCTCCATTCGGGGCCTATAGTAATCGGCTCTCATTAATTTGAGCACCAATGGGTCTGCACCGGAGTGATTGCCACAAACTCCTTTGTGAACTTCCCTCATCACATAATCAATTTCTGTTGGTCGTAAGTGTCATGACCTAAATCGATGGGATGTGACGCTGGCCCAAACTCTACCTATATATATACCAAATACGGTAGGGCGAGGTAACAATGCCACATACTATCCAACTACGCATGACTGTTTATAGACCTCTAATAGAGTGTACTACTATATAAAGGACGGGACTGGGCCCCGTCATACCCATATGTATACAAACGTATCGTATCAAAACTCAATAGCAGCTCCAGATCAAATGGAGCACACCAACTCTCGCTGAGTAGGGAACCTAAGATGGGGGATTGTCAGCCTGTCTACCTGCTCCTGCGAACATGAAATGCAGGCCCCCGGGCAATAGGGGCGTCAGTACGAATAATGTACCGAGTATGTAAGGCATAAAAATTAATATATATATATATATATAGCAGACATGAAAGAAACATGGAGTAAAGGACTCAACATGTAAGTCTGAATAGCTATGTGAATCATGAAACATTTATAATGTCATGCATATGCGTGTAAATGTCATATCATGCATAGGTATATGCATACAAAACATCATCAAGCCTCTGAGGGCATCCCATCTTATCATCTCAACCTCTGTGGGTGAAATCATAAGCGTATACCAGCGGATCAGGTGGCGGTGCGTATATAACGTCATAACCTTTCCCCATACCACATATACATATACTATACGCGTATATAACGCTATCTAGTCATGGGTCAGTATACATATATAAATAGATGCAATGCATAATGAAGTAAGTCAATAAGATCTCTCGGAATGTCATGAGACCCATGAACAGACGATATGATAGTAGGACATATGGGGAATCTAGAACATAGGCAACCCTAGTACTTCTAAGAATGAAATCATTTAGGAAAGTTGTGTGATTGCTCGTTTCGTTGTATCATATGGATCATGCCAAAAGGAAGGAAGGGATAGCCTTAATATACCTCAAGTCATCAATGCAACTCAACAAAAAACTTATGATAACTAGCGCGCCAACCCTATAACAAAGAAATACATGTACGACTTAGATGGTGCTAGTATATTACGTATCTCAAACGATAACTCGATTCTAAAATAAAACAGGCAGCATTTTCCCTGCTTTTACTGCTCCCTCAAGCCTACTATAGGTGAGATACAAACACAATACAATCAGCAACTCAAAACCAACCTAATTACAATTTGGAACCTTCAATTTAACAAAACCCACAAATATACTATAACACACCCAATCAACAAGTTATCAATTAGCCTGAAACTGAAACGACGAGCGACCAACCTACTACCCTACCACATGTTTAATTTCTCCACGCCTTTTCATCCTTCCAAACTCCATAAATCAGCAGCACAATAGGCCAACACGAGTGGACTACAAAACAGTCCACTAAAAATGAAAAGAAATCGAACTCACGGCTTCCGATCACCGTCCCGTGAGTTCTAACTATTAGGAAATAAATAAATCAACCTTCCTTGATATTTAAACACTTAAATACAGAATTTAGATGTTTCTTAACTATGAAGTACCTTACAAAACTCGAACTACAAAGAAAAAAGAGAGGCGGCATAATGATACTTACGTCGTAGGGATTGTTCTGATGTTATCGCTTCTCGCTTTGGTACCCGGGATGTTAGTATTCTTTGAAACCCTATTAGAGAGCTCAAGGATATGTTTTATGGTGTTCTATGGTCGGGTTTCTATGTAAAAATGAGATGATAGACGAGTTAAGACCTATATATCAACTTTTGAAAAGTCAAAGAGGTGCTAGCTTGGCACCCTCGCATTGGACCATCTTTCGACGCTTATATCGTTTTATCCGGATATCGTATGAATGAACGATTAAGTGTGTTGGAAACTAAAATCCAAGAAATTCAATTTGGTATATAATATATCCCAAAAAGACATCATATAGTACACGAAATATATTTCTCAAAAAGCTCTGTTACAATGCAAATCCTTAGTCGGTGTTTTCGCAACTTAAATTCGATTTTTCCCAAACTTTTTTTTTTTAATCCAAACATCATATATAGTCATATTATGACTTTAAAATCATTTAAATCATGATTAAAATGTCTCATATTCATTATACGTCACCATGGGATGCACATGGTGTAATAATCTTCCCCCCTTTGAAACATTCGTCCTCGAATGTTAAACTCCCAGAGATTTATAGAAATTTTGGCACAGTCTTCTTTGTAATGGTTCCACTACCAACCTATCAAACAGAAAACCCAACAATACAAAGCCACACAGGGCCACAATCATTAATAACACCAATGGCCTCACACGACCAATGACAATAACTAACATAAGAATCAAGTACCATATACATACCTAAGGTTGTGATGTATCAGTGTGATCCTCCTCCGGAAGCGGAAACAAGTGAGAATACCTAGACTTCATGTATTCTTCATCTTCTCAAGTCATCTCCTCCACATTATTGTTCCTCCAAAGTACTTTAACCGAAGATACGTCTTTAGTTCTCAATCACCGAACCTGTCTATCTAGTATAGCAATGGGAGCTTCCTCATATGATAGTTGATCTATGACCTGAACATCGTCAATTGGAATGACTCTAGAAGGATCTTTGATACACTTACGGAGCATAGACACATGAAAGACTGGATGTACTCACTCCAAGTTGGAAGGCAAGTCTAACTCATATGCTTCCTGGCCTACTCTGTGTATGATCTTATAAGGTCCAATGTACCGAGAGCTAAGCTTTCCTTTCTTACCGAATCTCATAACGCCTTGCATTGGTGATTCCTTTAGGAATACCCAGTCATCTACCTGAAACTCCAAGTCTCGTTGTCGATTATCTGCATAGGACTTCTGATGACTCTGAGCTGCTAATAGCCTTTCCCGTATAAGCTTAATCTTCTCAACTGCCTGTTGTACCAACTCTGGTCCTTCTAACATAGTTTCCCCAACCTCGAACCATCTGATAGGTGACCTACACTTTCGTCCGTAAGGAGCTTCGTATGGAGCCATTTGAATGCTGGAATGATAAATATTATTGTACGTGAATTCAATAAGTAGAAGATGATCATCCCAGCTATTCCTGAAGTCTATCACACAAGCCCGTAGCATATCCTCCAGTGTCTGAATAGTACACTCAGCCTGACCGTCTGTCTGGGGATGAAATATTGTACTAAGACTTACTTGAGTCCCCAAACCTTTTTGGAAGGACCTCCAGAAATTTGTTGTAAATTGAGCACCTCTATCTGAGATAATAGATATAGGGACATCATGAAATCGTATTATCTCCTTAATGTAAAGCCTTGCATAATCCTCTGCTGAATACGTAGTACTGACAGGCAGAAAATGGGTTGATTTTATAAGTCTATCAACAATAACCCATATAGAATCAAACTTACGCTGGGTACGAGGTAAGCCTATGATGAAATCCATATTAATTACTTCCCATTTCCAAGTCAGAATCTCTATAGCCTGCAATAATCCACTGGGTTTCTAATTCTCAATCTTAACCTGCTGACAATTAGGGCACTGAGCAACAAACTCTGTTATATCCTTCTTCATTCTATCCCACCAGTATATTCCCCCGATATTATGATACATCTTTGTCACTTCCGGATGAATAGAATAACGAGAATAGTGAGCTTCTCCCATAACCTGCTAGCGTAACCCTGTCACATTAGGAACACATAATCGACCTCGATATCTGAGGACTCCATATCATGTAATCTCAATTGGTGTTTTCTTATTTTGAGGGGAAGTATCTCTGTAATGAGCTATCACAGGATCCTCATACTGGCGTTCCTTCACTTCAATTACTAAAGAGGATGTTGTCGTGTCCTGAATAGTAACTCCAGTATCACCTGAATCTAGTAATCGAACTCCAAGATTAGCTAGCTGATGAATCTCATAGGCTATCTCACTCTTCTCTGGCTGTAAATATGATAGGCTACCCATATATCTACGGTTGAGGGCGTCTGCTACTACATTCACCTTCCCTGGATGGTATAAAAGATCAACATCATAGCCTTTCAGTAGCTCCAATCATCGCCTCTGACGTAAATTCAATTCCTTTTTCTTGAAGACATACTGGAGGCTCTTATGATCCGTATAGATATCAACATGAATACCATAAAAATAGTGCCTCCACATCTTTAGTGCATGAATTACCGTGGCTAACTCTAAATCGTGGGTCAGCTAATTCTTCTCATGCTTTCTTAATTGTCTAGAAGCATAAGCTACAACCTTACCATGTTGCATCAGTACATAACCCAATCCAATGCCCGAAGCGTCATAATAGATAGCATAACCATCGGTACCCTCAGGGAGTGTCAGAACCAGTGCTAAAGTGAATTTGTCCTTCAATGCCTGGAAACTCCGCTCACAAGCATCAGTCCACTGAAACTTAGTTGCCTTCTGAGTCAACTTTGTCAATGATGCTGAAAGAGAAGAAAAGCCCACTACAAATCTCCTGTAATAACCTGCCAAACCCAAGAAGCTATGAACCTCCGTCGGTGTCGTGGGTCTAGGCCAATTCTTCACTGCCTCAATCTTCTGTGTGTCAACACGAATACCCTCATCTGAAATAATATGTCCAATGAAAGCTACAGAATTCAACCAGAATTCACATTTAGAGAATTTTGCGTACAACCTCCTTTCTTGTCGAACTCTGAGCACAGTATGCAAATGATCTACATGCTCAGCCTCTGAACGAGAATAAACCAAAATATCATCTATAAATACAATCACGAACAGATTTAGAAAGGGTTTGAACATATGGTTCATCAATTCTATGAATACCATTGGGGCATTGGTCAAACCGAACGACATAACACGAAACTCAAAGTGCATGTATCTGGTCCTGAAGGTTGTCTTCGAAATATCCTTCTCTCTAACCCTTACCTTATGGTACCCCATCCTCAAGTCTATCTTCGAGAAACATCTGGCACCCTACAACGGATTAAAAAAATCATCAATCCACAGGAGCGGGTACTTATTCTTGATTGTCTCCTTATTCAACTATCTATAATCAATACATATCCACAATAAACCATCTTTCTTTCTCACAAATAACACAGGTGCTCCCCACGGTGATGTACTGGGTCTGATAAAGCCTTTTTCAAGCAAATCCCTCAGTTGTTCTTTCAACTCTCTCAGCTTTGCAGGTGCCATTCTATAAGGAGGAATAGATATCGTCTGAGTATCTGGTAATGTGTCAATAGCAAACTCAATCTCCCGCTCTAGCGGAAGGCTTGGAAGCTCATAGGGAAAAACGTCTGGAAACTCATTAACCACTGGGATAGATTGAAGGGTCGGTGACTCTGCTTTCACATCCTGTACCCGAACTAAGTGATAAATATAGCCATTTCTGATCATCTTCCTTGCCTTGAGATAGGAAATAAACCTACCTCTCGGCGATGCAGTATTACCTTTCTACTCTAGAACTGGCTCCCCTGGAAATTGGAACCGAACCATCTTTGATATACAATCAACGCTAGCATAATAAGAAGCCAACCAACCCATACCTATTATAATATCAAATTCTACCATATCAAGCTCAATCAGGTCTACTACTGTAGAACGACTAAGAACTACTACTATACAATCTCTATATACCCGTCTAGCTATCACTGGATCCCCAATAGGTGTAGACACCTCAAAAGGTTTAATCAACTCAGGCTTTATCCCAAACTTGCTAGCAACCAACGGAGTGACATATGATAAGGTGGAACTTGGATCAATCAATGTATATACATCATATGAGGAGACTGATAATATACCTGTAACAACATCAGGTGACGACTCCTGATCCTGTCGACCTACTAATGCATAAATGCAGTTCTGAGGACCGCTCGAGCTAGATGCTCCACTTCTGCCTCTACCACGACCGGCTAGTTCCTGTGAACTTTGCCCAGGGGGGCGTACTGATGATGACAAACCAGCTACAGATCCCGCTGGCTGAACTATACCTGTACCACCTCTCGTCGGATAATCTCTCATAGCGTGGCCTGGATAACCACAAGTATAACAAACACCCAACCCCACGAGGCACTGCCTGGCATACTGCTTACCATACTGAGCACATCGTGGCAAGGGCGGCCTCATTTGACTTGACTCACCCCTATACTGAGAATTAGAGGCCCTGGAACTCTAACTGGGCCCTGTATAGGTGGAACAATCAAATCTCCTACCGGCAAACTGAGGCGGTACACTAGCCGATGGCTGGGCTGGATACCTAGGGTACTGTTGTCTCTGACCACCTAGAAACTCACCCGAAGGACCTGAAGATCTCGTTCTCTTACTCTGGCCCCTATCATGCTCACGATCATCCCTCTGCTTCTGCTTACGCTCCTCTACACCCTGAGCGTATGCCAGAATACGAGAAATATCAATGCCTGGATAAAGTGAGTCCGACATACAATCATTAAGCAGGTGCGGCTCCAACCCCATCATGAACCGGTGAACCCGATCCTCCATCTTAGCTACAATAGTGGGAGCATACCTAGCCAAAGAATCAAACTAAAGGTTGTACTCCCGAAAAATCATATTACCCTGTCGAAGGGTCAAGAACCTATCAACTCTGGCCCGTCTAAGCTCTGGTGGCAAATAATGATGAAGAAAAGCCTTTGTAAACTCTTGCCGTACTGCTGGAAGGGCATCCTCACCTCTAGACAACTCCCAAGACTCGTACCAATTAATTGCAACATCCCGAAATCTATAGGAAGCTAGCTCAACTGACTCAGTCGCAGTGGCCTTCATTACCCTCAGAATCCTCTGTATCCTATCGATAAATACCTGAGGGTCCTCGTTTGAATCTGCTCCACTGAATATCGGAGGGTCCAAATTAATGAAATCACGAACCCTTGCACTAGTGGTCCTATCTGCATGACCAATACCTACCTCCTGGCACCTAGCCTGTGCGGCCACTAATCGAGTCAATAGATTAATATCATCTCTCATCTCCTGGCCCGGTGCATCTGGCTGAGGAGCTGGGGGTACTGGAGCGGGTCCTGGAGCTGGTGCCCATCGAATCTCCTCTATAGAGGACATGGTATGTGAAGTCTGAGATGGAGTCTCACTATGCGACTCTCCCCAAGCCCTGGTAACTCGTGGCGCTAGACTTATAGTCTCATCAGCCACGAACTTGCCCATCTGGGCGGCTGTAGCCTTCTTGGGCATCGCTGAAAACATAACATATCATTAGAAAAATAAATCCTCATATCGCACGATCTAAGATTAGAAAGGAGGATAACATCCTATATGTCCTGCAGCCTCCTGTTTATAAGTGTGGTACACAACACACTCATAAACAAGACTCTACTAGACACGGTCTGTAGACAACCCTAGGATGGAACTGCTTGGATACCACTTTTGTCACGACCCAAACCGATGGGCCGTGACGAGTGCCCGAGTTCTACCTATCGAATACCCCTAAGCATTCGTCTAAGATATAAACATGAAATAAGTATAGGTTATGCATAACGTTTGGAAATAAACTACTGATTCATATGAACAACATACGTGAGAAAACATGCCCTAAAGACATATATATATATACGGAATACGGTAGGGCGAGCCGATAAGGCCACATACTATCCAACTACACATGACTGTCTACAGACCTCTAACAAAGTGTACAACTGTATAAAGGACGGGACTGGGCCCCATCATACCCATATGTATACAAAAGTATCGTACCAAAACTCAATAGCAGCTCCGATCAAATGGAGCACACCAACTCTTGTTGAGTAGGGATCCTAAGATGGGGGACCGTCAGCCTGTCTACCTGCACCTGCGGGCATGAAACGCAGGCCCCCAGGAAATAAGGACGTCAATAAGAATAATGTACCGAGTATGTAAGGCATAAAAATTAATATATATAGCTGACATGAAAGAAACATGGAGTAAAGGACTCAACCTGTAAGTCTGAATAGCTCTGTGAATCATGAAACATTTATAATGCCATGCATATGCGTATAAATGTCATATCATGCATAGGTATATGCATACATAACATCATCAAGCCTATGAGGGCATCCCATCTTGTCATCTCAACCTCTGTGGGTGAAATCATAAACGTATACCAGCTGATCAGGTGGTGGTGCGTATATAACGCCATAACCTTTCCCCATAACCCATATACATATACTATACGCGTATATAATGTCATTTGGTCATGGGTCAGTATACATGTATAAATGGATGTAATGTATAATAAAGTAAGTCAATAATATCTCTCGAAATATCATGAGACCCATGAACAGACGATATGATAGTAGTACATATAGGGAATCCAGAACATAGGTAACCCTAGTACTTCTAATAATAGAATCATTTATGAAAGTTGTGTGCTTGTTCGTTTCGTTGTATCATATGGATCATGCCAAAATGAAGGAAGGGATAGCCTTAACATACCTCAAGTCGTCAATGCAAATCAACAACAAGCTTATGATAACTAGCACACCAACCCTATAATAAAGAAATACATGTACGACTTAGATGGTGCTAGTATATTACGTATCTCAAACGATAACTCGATTCTAAAATAAAACGGGCAGCATTTCCTCTGATTTTACTGCTCCTTCAAGACTACTATAGGCGAGATACAAACACAATATGATCAGCAAGTCAAAACCAACCTAATTACAATTCGGAACCTTCAATAAAACAAAAAATCCAAATATACCATAACTCACCCAATCAACAAGTTCTGAATTAGCCTGAAACTGCAACGACGAGCGATCAACCTACTACCCTACCACATGTGGCGTTTATCCATGCCCTTTCATCCTTCCAAACTCCATAAATCAGCAGTACAATAGGCCAACATGAGTGGACTACAAAACAGTCCACTAAAAGTGGAAAACAATCGAACTCACAGCTTCCGATCACCGTCCTGTGAGTTCTAACTATTAGGAAACCAATTTATCAACCTTCCTTGAAATTTAAACACTTAAATACAGAATTTAAATGTTTCTTAACTATGAAGTACCTTACAAAACTTTAACTACAAAGAAAAAAGAGAGGCGGTATAATGATACTTACGTCGTAGGGATCGTTCTGATGTTATCGCTTCTCGATTTCGTACCCAGGATATTAGTATTCTTTGAAACCCTATTAGAGAGCTCAAGGATATGTTTTATGGTGTTCTATGATCTGGTTCTATGTAAAAATGAAGAGAGAGACGAGTTAAGACCTATATATCAACTTTTGAAAAGTCAAAGAGGTGCTAGCTTGGCACCCTCGCATTGGCCCATCTTCCGATATTTATATCTTTTTATCCGGATGTCGTATGAACAAACGGTTATGTGTGTTAGAAACTAAATTCCAAGACCTTCAATTTGGTATATAATATTTCCCAAAAAGATCTCATATAGCACTCAAAATCTATTTCTCAAATAGCTCTATTACAAGGCAAATCCTTAGTCGGTTTTTCCGCCACTTAAATCTGATTTTTTCCAAACTTTATATTTCTTATCCAAACATCATATATAGTCATATTATGACTTTAAACTCATTTAAATCATGATTAAAAAGTCTCATATTTATTATACGACACATTGGGATGCACATGGTGTAATAATAAGCACCAAACCAAAGGACCTTGAAAATACCTCTGGTATAATTGTCCATCAACAAGATAATACCGTGCAGCTTTTGTTCGTAATGCCCGAGAGGCTTTAGAGTCATCAGGCAGTTTATCCTGTTGTAAATACTCTATAAACTCATTTCTCCAATCCCAGACTGTCACGATCCAAAGTCCACTATAGGTCGTGATGGCGCCTAACGCCGCCGTCAGGCAAGCCAACGATGATTGATCCACTTAATTACTCATTTTTATTCCTTTTGAAATCATAATTTCCATTAATTTAATAGTATGAAATAGAATTTACAGGGTAAAACGATGATAATTGTGTGAACTATCATACTAAACATCCAATAGGAACCCCCAAAATTCGGTGTCACAAGTGCACGAGCATCAGCTAGGAAATATGATAAAATACAATATCTGCCTGGAATACAAATTAGACAGGAGAATATAAATAACTCTGATGGAGACTCTGTGTGCTGCGGACTCGTAACATGGGATGCAGCTCACCTAAGTCCCCGCAATAGCCGCGCCTCTGCGCCCACAAGACCACTAGACATATATGTACCTGTACAAAATATGCAGCAAGTGTAGCATAAGTAAGTAAAATAAGTGTACCCAGTAAGTATCTAGTCTAACCTCGAAGAAGTAGTGACGAGGGGTCGACTTCGATACTTACTATGGGCTAACAATAAAATACCAAAATTATAATTAAGCATGGATTATGTAAATACAGCTGAAAACTCAATAATAAGAAATAAATAAACAATTTTTTCACTGATAGTAAATCCCAAATTAGTTTCCATCATTTAACAAATTAATCTCTCAAGCCAATGAAACAATATCCATTATAATTGGACTCCAAGAATTATTAAGCACGAATTATGCAGAGGTCGTACGGCCCAATCCAACATACAAATATATAAAATGTGCACTGCCGAGGGTCGAACGGCATGAACCATAGATGCATCTATCTGCTACCGAGGCGTTCAGTCCGCTCCACGAGAAGAGAAAATACTTTATAAACAACCGATTCAAGATTATTAAGAGGCTAATATTCAAGGAAACGCCAATTCTCATTAACGGTCAAGTGACCCGTCCAAAACTCAAGTAAATAAAATTTAACCTTTGGGTCCTAGACTACTCGGACATAAACATAATTAGTAGCTACGTACGGACTCTCGTCACCTCTTGCGTACGCAGCCCCCACAAGTAGAAGCATATATTAAATCAATTCACCTACGAGGTTAATTCCCCCTTACAAGGATAGAAAAGAGACTTACCTCGCTCTGAAGTTCCATAACCGGCTCTAAGATGATTCATGATTTTCCTTTGGTACGCTCTCAATACTTTTATCGTATCGGCAACATGTTCATCATCCTTATCATTGGGTGTAGGACTCCTCGCATGCCGAATATTTTGTTCTTCCTAGATTGGAGTTGCTTCATTTCCATCGCAATGGGTTTCACTTGTAGAATCATCCTGCTGATCTCCACCATGAAAATTATTCGCACCCTCATTGACGTTGTTTGTTCCAACATTGAGCGAGTTGTTGACATCATTGGATGCCATATCTATTTTTTGTTTACTACAGAAAAATTTTAAAGTATGTTAGTAAAAGACGAATAGATTAAAGTAATACCACAATTGTATACGCCCCATGGTGGGCGCCGAATTGTTTACGTGTAAAATAGTACAGTTGAATTTGTAACGTGGTTTATAGACACATGAATTAAATTGATCCGAAAAAATAAAATAATGAAGATCAAAAGCGAGTACAATAAGAATAATTGAAGAAAAAATAAATCTGGGCTTTTGAATTGATCTCTCTGGAGACAGGAACAATGCCAAAAACTTCATATTAGCATAATAGAGTTTTTGAAGAATAAGAGAATAGTATTAGCTTTTTTCATACAAGTATTTTGTCTCCTTCAATGAGTACAAATTTCTCTATTGATAGCTAAATTATAGGAGACAAGATCCCCAGATCATGCTCTTCTTTAAGGCGAATAAAGACCTCTCTTAATAGTTGCATAACGGTTGAGAGAAAATGCTATAATTCTCTATAACGGCTGCTCCTTTAATGTTGTCTTCTTAAGCCGGTGCCCTACTTTCACATCTTCTTCTCCGGTTTTGATGCCTTTGAAGCTTATCCAACATCGGTTACATATTTTTATCCGGTGTCAATTATTTGCTGACTCGCATCCTACCTGTCTTTACTACCACATATCAACTCAAAGAATATCCGCATGTCGTCTATTAGTTTTACCCAATACACCTCCATCCGTGCATTTCTTACACCACAAAAAAAGTGTGGTGTTTTTCCTTTATGAAGCATCCATTGGAATCTTTTTAGTAACTTTTCCAATTAAACTTCTTTTATGTTGTTTGATGTGAATGATATAATCCTCTCTCCAAATAAATTTAATCTTTTTTGTTCATGAATTATGTTATCAATTTGCTTCATCGCATTAACTCGTTATCATTTGTTTCACTTTATTTTGTTCATCGGTTGTATTTTGGTCTTTTTGTAAATTAAATAACATACTCTATCCTTTTTCTTTTCAAAATAGTTGATATGTTCTTTAATATCTTATCTTTACGTATAAATTTATCTTTGTTGATTTAGTACATATAATATTATTTTTCATTTAATTAACGATATGCGCATAAACCAAAAGGAACACGTTTGGATGATATGTTTTCTACTTAAGAAATAATGAACTTGACAACAAACATGTACGGTAGAAGGCCATTTGGTATTAAAGTATTTAAGTATTTTTCTTGATAGTTTTTGTTGGTATCATCTTCTGTTGAGTCAAAACTGAAAAATATTTTATTTTTACCATAAAATTTAGCAATCAACCTTTTAGTTGATCAACACATTCATTTCTACTAGCTAAGATAGCTCTTTAATTTCTATCATGTAATTTGCACAAATTGCGTTTTATTCTAATAATGAAAATAATTTTCTTATTAAATGCACTACTATTACCAATAGGGTTGATAACCAAGTGTTCTAGAAGAACCAAATCATCTTTTATTGGATACCCTTCTTCGTTTCCGACACAAAGAAAGAAGTCACTGAATGTTGGATTTGTTCTTACTTTTATATTTCTTGTCATTTGAATATTTTTTATTTGAGGTCATAAGGATAATTTTAACAAGCTAGCTTTTACAGTTTTCGCTTTGGTCAATTTTGGAACTGCTGATCGTACTTGACAGAAATCACTTCCCAAACTCTTACTTTTTCACTAAACGGTTCATCGATATCCAATATATCTCTAAAACTCTAGGCGATTATTTCGATCATTTGGCGCTTAGCCAAAAGAGCTTCATCCCATATTATTACTTTTGCATTCCTTATAAATTTAGCACTATTGCTCTGATTTGATATATTTGTGATGGTTATTTCAGTTATTAGAAGAGGTATATCAAATCTAAAGTGAGTTGTATGATCTCAATAATAAAATCGTCGTTGGTACATCACTTGTTCTTGTTGCTAATAATATCACGCCTCTTGATATGACATTTGCAAGTAATGCATAACATATGAATATTTTTATTTTGATTCCGCCGAAGGCATCTACAAAGGATAATCCCGCTATACCAGAGTCGATTTTCTATATATAGTCTTGAAAACTTATTCTTGTTCAGGATTTAGCTTTGCTTGTGCTTTCTCAAACACTTGTATGGCCTTCTTAATATCATACTAATCTTTTTTACTTTGTGATCTATTTTTTTAAATCTCTAACACTCTTTTTATGAAATAAATGTATGTACCCTGTGATTTTTTTTTAACTTGAAAAATAATTCTACTCATATGATGAATTTAAAAAAATAATTTAATTGGATTCTTGCTAAATAATTATTTGAAAGATTTGATTATTTGGTTTTAACATAACATATAATTTATTTTCTGTTGATTTAGATTCTTAAAATTAGTTCATCTCATGTTTGAATATTTAACCGTAATTATAATTTTATCCACCATAAATTTTATTTTTAAAAAGTAAAAAGATCGATGACATTCCACTTTTAGATATTTATATTTGCAAAATCATTAGTGGTATTGGCTCTTACCAACCTTTTTATTTCTTTTCTCACACATTTATATTCTTAAAAATTTTCTTAGTTGTTCTTTAATAATTGAGTATAGTTTTATATATTACACGAAAAATTAATAATAAAAAAATATTATTTGGATAGAAAAACAGTTCAAATATAATATAATAATATATTATCTTGGGGATGTTGTTTTCTTAATTTCAAAGCTTTATGCAATCTGTTTAGCATTACTTTTATTTTTCTTGGTATTGAATATTATAGAGTGGTAATGTATTACCAATATGGAGGATTCTTATGAAATTGATTTTATTAAACATTTCTACATATTTTTAATAAGAATTCAATAGACAAGATTGTATTAAACATTCCTACATATTTTTAGTTGTTCTTTAATAAGAATTTTCTTAGTTGTTCTTTAATAATTGGGTATATTTTTATATATTACACAAAAAATTATTAATAAAAAATTATTATTTGAGTAGAAAAATAGTTCAAATATAATATAATAATATATTATCTTGGGGATGTTTTTTAATTTCAAAGATTTATGCAATCCGTTTAGCATTACTTTTAATTTTTTTGGTATTGAATATTATAGAGTGGTAATGTATTACCAATATGGAGAATTCTTATGAAATTGATTCTATTAAACATTCCTACATATTTTTAATAAGAATTCAATAGACAAGATTGTATTAATTTTAAAATTTTAAATATTAAAAAAATTAACATATAATTTATTATAGTCCAAAAAACTAAGTTATTACAACTATGTCATTTCCCTATGAGTTCTTCTGTTTAATATTTTATGGCTATTTTGGTCTATCAATATTATATTCGTGCTTTTATAATAATATATAGGCTCTCTTGTTTCTAAATAAATTTGGACAATATAATACAACAACAACAACAACCCAGTAGAATCCCACTAATGGGGTCTGGGGAGGGTAGTGTGTACGCAGACCTTACCCCTACCCCAAAGGAGTAGAGAGGCTGTTTCCGAAAGACCCTCGGCTCAAGAAAACAAAAGGACAAAACGACAAGAGGAGACAACATTAGTATCACCACAACAATCATAGAAAAAATAGGAACACCATGAAATGCAGAAGAAAGATGCAAAGCAAAAACGATAGCTAGTAAATAGGACATGCACTGAAAAGCGAAGTAGTAAAACACAACATTGTCACTAGCTACCCTAGACAAAAACCATACGTGTCCAGTCTCACAATGGTATGAAGTAAGTCAAGACTCAACTACATCCTAACCTACAACTCTAATACTCGACCTCCACATCTTCATATCAAGTGTCATGTCCTCGGAAATCTGGAGCCTCGCCATATCCTGTATGATCATTTCTCCCCAATACTTCTTAGGTTGCCCTCTACCTCTTCTCGTGCCATCCACAACCAACTACTCACACCTCCATACCGGAGTATCTGGGCTTCTCCTCTGAACATGTCCGAACCATCTAAGCCTCGCTTCCCGCATCTTGTCATCAATGGGAGCCACATGCACCTNCAACATCCTCATTTCTGCTACTTTTATCTTCTGGATATGTGAGTTCTTAACGGGCCAACACTCAGCCCCATACAACATGGCTGGTCTAACCAACCGCTTTATAGAACTTATCTTTGAGTATTGGTGGCACTCTCTTGTCACACAGGACTCCAGATGCTAACCTCCACTTCATCCATCCTACCCCAATACGGTGTGTGACATCCTCGTCGATATCCCCTCCCCCCTGGATAATCGAACCAAGGTACTTGAAGCTGCCTCTACTCGGGATGACCTGTGATTAAAGCCTCACATCCTCGTCCACTTCCTCTGGCTCAGCGCTAAACTTACACTCCAGGTACTCCGTCTTCGTCCTGCTCAACTTGAAACCCTTAGACTCAAGTGCTTGTCTCCAAACCTCCAGCCTCTCGTTAACACCGACTCGTGACTCATCAATCAGAACTATGTCATCGGCGAATAGCATGCACCATG
>AWOL01S0011232.1:98259-140823 GCA_000715115.1 Nicotiana otophora | reverse complement strand
CCTACCTCCCGCCCCACCCCTCGTTCCCCCGAGGACATGACCTCACTCGCCCATCCCAGACCACAGCCACTATACCTACGGCAGAGTAAGGGGAATCACTATCATGCACAATATAACAGACCAAACCAGAAGAAGACAAGTTGCTACTACAGGCACACTAATACGGTGAATAAACTAATACGAACTAAGTTGACAACAATTTAACTAACACAACAAAGGGAAATTGAAAAACGGGAGGTACCAACTCACACGAGTCCAATATTAACAAATAGCAAAATTTAAGCAAGAACAATAGGACCTGAAGTCACAACGAGTGCTGAGAAAGGTATTGTTTACAGCAACTATGTTTTGGAAGTTCCCACCCGCTTCGCTCGAGGCTCGCTGGAAAATAGTCTCTGCCGCCGCTAGGCTAGGTCAGTGCGCCAGAAAATAGGGGGACGAGGTGGAAAAGACGAGGTATAGGGGAGAGAAAGAAGGGAGAAGAAGAAAAGGGAAAGGGAAAGGGAAATAAAGGGGGGGCAGATCTGGGGAGGAAAAAGGGGGGACAAGAAAACAAGAAAGAAAGGGAGGGGGAAAGGGAAGTAACGGGAAGAAGGAGAAAGAAGGAGAGAGAAAGAAAGGAAAAGAAGACAAGGGCTGGAGTGGGGTGGGGGCCGGGGGTCTTACCTGGTCCGCCGGAGGTCCGGTGATTTAGAGAGAAAGAGATGTGTGAATATAGAAAGAGAAAGAATAGCTGCACTAGTATAATTATCTGTATTTCTATCGAAGTCAATCGAATCATCAGTATAATACGTTTTCAAATTAAATTAGTAATAGGAATTTCTTCAAAAGTATATCCTAAAAGTAATAGGATTACAAGGATAATATTTATGCCCGAAAATAATTATACTAATAGAATTCCTAAAGATAATCATGTAGGAATCCTAACGTGTAGTATTATATCCTAAAACTAATAGGATTACAAGGCAAATGTCTAAAATTCCGATTATTTCCTTTTATTGTGAGTTATTATGTTTAATATTAAAAGGTTATTTTTGTAATCCAACATTTTATTCATGTTTTTATAATAATATATAGATAACAAACAAACGCTCATGTCCTAGCAGTCCTGTACCTTGAGGCTAACGTCCTGCTTCACAACAAATTACACGTAGTGCCTTGCAAACTCGCCCTTTAATTAAGCACTAGTATTTCATTAAATGTTTGAAACATTTGGAGGAAAAACACCTAAAACATTTTAGCTAAATTATCTAAAAGTGAAAAAAGGAGTATAATTTTGAAATGCTAAAACTAAATCTTAAAAGAGGAAAAAAATTGATCAATCTACCATCTCAAACATTGTACTCCAACTTGTACAACAATACAAAGATTACCTCTAGAATACTAGTAGAAAAATCATAGACTTTGTTGGGGCTTGGTGCGAGTAGACTGAGCTGATAATAAGGCCATCGTATGCATATCTGGGCGAATAAGTCTGGTTGATGGACGAATACAGGGTTAAAAAACAAGGGCAATGAACAGTTTCTAAGGATCCTAAATGAATGGCAGCCAACAAAAGATAGAAGCTCACGAGATATGTCAAAGATTAGTGTTCTTCAAAGTGCATCATGAGAAGGTAACATTGAATGACATGACAGTTGCAAACATATCAAAATCTACCCTACTAATGTACAAAATACAGTATAAACATTTAACTTGTCCCAGTCTGAAAACACACCAATTTGCACATTATCTGGATCAAGTTCAATCATGCATCACTGTATTTTCACAAACAAACATCACAACAGTAATCCAAACACACTGCAACATCACAGCCCCGATTGACAGAGTCTTCATCATCTTATCCAAAATATGTTTATTTATCCTACAAATGCTGAAAATTAAAGTGCATTAAGGAGCGCCACTTACCATCCATGTTGCTCGATAGCAATAGAATGATAAGAGGCAGCCTTAACGCTAGCCAAGGATGAACTGCCCCATTGATAGCCAAGGATGACTGCCTTCAAGCAACCAAATGCTGGTAAGATCAAATTCCGATGAATTTGCATTAGGTTGCAGCAAGGACGAGGTTAGGAACAACTTGTGACACCTAACCCCGTTCTCAGCCAAGGCTATCAAACTTTGAGGTTGCAGCAGCTATCTGCTGCTGAAACCCACTTACCGGCCATGAGAATACCATGTCCAGTATTCATCATGTCAGGTATTGGCTGGACCGAAGGCCTCAGGTCCTGAAACGGAAAAGGATCAAGATTTCCCCTAGAGTACATGTTAGTGACCTCTGATGAATGGCAGAGCCTGCTGCCAGCTGTTTCTTTAGGTGAGCTCAAATTGCTACTATCAGACTGCAGCACTTCAGAATTCTGGGATCCAGTGGGGTAAAAACTGTAAACGTCACCAGTCTTAACTGTATCTGTGGTTTTTCCACCCTTCATAGTTCCATTCATTTTCCTCGTGTTCAAGAAGCGGCCACCACAGCCCCTAGGTCGGCGCATTGCATGGAGATGGCGAGAGAGGTGCAAGTATGGCTGTAAGCATTAAGCAGTGGAAAATTCAGCAACCACATTGTTTACACATGCTTTTGACGAAAATCTGAATGTCATCTGTGAATGCAAACTTAGCAACCCCAACATTGACAAGGAATGTGGTCAAGAGTTAGAGTACTACTTGAAAAATCCATAGCTTGTGAAATTTTGAAGACTGAACACAGAATAAATATCTGACCCATTTCACAAAGAATTTTTGTTCCGTGCTACTGCCCACAGGCTTGTGAATAGAGCGGTAACTGTAGGCTAAAATTTTGTATCAAAAGCCAGGACTGCTGCTCTTCATTTAAAAACTTCCTTTCATATTATTGTATCATGCATATTATGCGTGGTGGTCTTGCAAGTTAAAATAGTTGATGAAGATTAAATAAAATATCATGATTATATGTAGATCCACTGTCCATGATCGTAGAAATAAAACTTTACCTTGCGTGGTTTAAGAGCTTTTTTCTCCATTTCCTTAGCCCGGGACTTACGACGCCTCAGTATCCCATGATACTGCTTGGCGTTTACGAATATCGGGCCTTCATCAGAGGCCAAATTCAACGGCAGCATAACACGGCCCTGGAATGTTTGAGAAGTGAACTCTATGAATATCAGAGCCTCAAAATTATTCAGTATGAAGGAGTCTGATACAATATGCATGACTAAGGGAGATCTACAGAAATGAAGCACAAATGGGAGTTAAAAATAAATTACACTACAAATGCCAACTACGTTGCCTAGGTACATGATCAATTACATTTTATCAGAAGACGTGTTTTCCGTTACTGCATATCTACCAGTAATTGTGCATTAACTCGAAACAAATTTCAGGTTCCACCTTTTAATTTGTTATTCCATAATTGTGCCAATTATTTGAAACTGCTACTGTTGTAAGATGATTCTCTGAATTAATCCAGGAAAATAAGTTCAATCAGTTGACAAGTTACCCTTCCAATGTTTTCAAGAACGGTGAAAACTTTCCTCCAGAGATATTTATCCTTTACCACTTCTCCCACTATACTTGATGCAATGGGTGAATAATCCCAGTCTCTTCTTCTTTACTCCTTTGCTAATTAGTATAAGAATACCTTCATTACACGGTTATGATGCAAAACAAAATACCATTTGAACAGAATGACACAACATTATTATACTCCTTTAATTATAGAGAAATGATAATATAGCAAATGAACTTGGTTGTCATTTATTCTACTTTGATATTTATTCAGAATCAAACATAGTGACAACATAATATACTGTGAAGATAGCAGATAAAAGCAATACAATTCCATCTGAATCAAACTGGCTTACCAGCTGAATGTTCAGTATCTGTGACACACCATATATAACATGACCATTTTCCTAGTGTTCTACCAAAACAATTGAAAACTTATAATTAACTTAAGTAGAGCTCGCCGGGGCAATGAGGAAGAGGTCACTAACAAATAAGGACAATATTTTCTGGATAAAGAAAATACTTTGATCAAAACGACAGTTCTCGTCAAGATGGTGGCCCGGGAATTGTCATTAGCGAATAATTAGAGGATCTCACCCATAGTTCCAAAGAAATAGCTATGCCCTATCGGTTGACAATTTGGAAGCAAACATTTTGAGAATGAATTTAGAAGCAAAATTTTCTTTCCAAATTCAACTCAACGGGCGAAAAATGTGATTCCAATAATGTTTCTTTGCAAAATAAAATTATCAATCTTTCAATTTTTGATGCCTTTTATCTAATAAAGTATTTCGCCAAACGCTGTACTACCCCAACTAAAACAGGTACTCTTTACTTCAATACAAAAGGTAAGTATGTTTTCATACAGTAAGGCAAATGAATCAAGTCATAGAATGCTTTGACTTCCATAACTCCTTACAGTTGAGTTCATCTCCTCTATTAACAAGTAACCCATTCTCGTCTAAAGCACCCTAAATTTCATCATGAATGATTAGTTTTTAAGGTAGGGCAAGTAGCTGTAATTTGACTCACCATATTCACATAAAGAGTTTGTGCCCCATTCACGGTTGAGTTTTGTACATTGCGCCGGTAAAGGAAGATTTCTCATATCAAATAGCTAAACTGACACAGATAAATTTTAGCAATTAAAATTCTTGTTGCATGCTCGAGAGGTATTTAAAGGGCTCTCCTCTCTACTGACTCAGAACGCGGCACGTTCATGACCACAAAAATTTAAGTGAAAGAGATAAAAAGCTAAATCCTTTGTTTGCAAGTACATAATAGGGGGACAATTCACAAAAACCCCAAAAAGACCGACTGTAGTTGAGTGAAATGGAAACACTTCTCTTTTAAAAGTCTTATCCTCCAACATTGGATGGTAGAATCTGTTTGCTGGGAACGTATAAATACAGTGGAGAGACTTCTTACGCACTTTCATCTATTTAACTGCTTACAAGTATGAGATGTATCTCTTCAGCCAAAAGAAATACTGAGGTGAAAAATTGGACCAATTTTCTTCAAACTCTCAGGTTATGGAATGTCTACAGAGGTGGCTTCTTCTACACATGAGGCACATTATAACATCTCTATTTGTGAGAACAAACTTCATCATACCAATTATATCAGATGTTAAAAGTTACACCCATTGGTCAACATTAGTGCCCAACTTACAGTGCCATCTGGGAAACATCTTAGCCCAACCAGCATTTACATGCTTCTACAGACATTCAGTTAAAAGAAGCGAATATGAGACCCAAGGACATTACTTTGCTCTTTATCAATCAATTGATCCAACTAACTTGCGAAATCAATGGGCATAAATCAAGATTTCTTGAACTTTCTAGTGTCTTTCAAAAAACATTGTCAACCTTCTTCTTAGTCAAGCAGAAAGAACAATTTTGGCAACTTTTCCAAATCCACCACATTAAAGAGTCCAACCACGCTTACATATGATGTGCTAAACAAAATTTGGGCAATTTTATCAATGATGGAAATATGATCACATACTGTCACATAGTTAATATTGATTACCATTGTAAGTTTGAAAAGATCTTACAAAGCTGAAGTTTGTTACTCCATCAAAGTAAGTTATGGAACAGCAACGCAGAAATGTCTACAGTAACAATGTTATTTCATTTTTAGGAGTACAACTAATTCCGAAGAAAGCATATATCACCAAACCATCATAACTCTAGTGATTGGAAATTGGTGCTATCAGAAAGAAGCAGTACCGAAAGTTGAGGACCATAAGCTGAAAATAATCCGACGGATTGCTCTCCTCCGTAAGGATATTTTGCAGAAATCTACAACATATAAGAACACATCAAATAAACAGAACGAGTAAGCACAAAAATTGAGATTTAGTGATGACATATGAGATTTTATGATGAAATCTTTTACCAGGGACTGACCAAACCCTAGCTCAAATTGACCTCGATAGTCCATATTAGCAGCAGCCTGAATGTTTGATTGGTTTTGCCCATATCCTGAAGATTTCCAATCACCTGAAGGAGATACTGTCAACATGTTCTTTATAAACGTGTGCTGTAAAAGATAAATCCTCCCAAATTGAATATCTCACTAAATAAAACTATGAAAAAATTTTACTCAGTCCTCCCAAAGGTTTTGGCTTATTGTTAGTGATTGAGTCTGTTATTTTAATGATTGGAAAAGCACTACCAATTCTTTTTCTTTCTTGCCAAGTTCTGCATTTACATTAAATTCTAAGTTAAGAATTTTGTTACAAGAACTTTATCGACCAGAAGAAAATTAAAATAAGTGTTTTCTTTTTTTCGAAATAACAATTGTAATCTCACGTTGGGCAAGAACTGAGTGTTTCATGAAAGAAAGCAAGCTAGCATATTTGGTATTAAATATCGTTTTGTCAGATAATACATAAATTAAGAAAGAATTGGATTTCAAAATTTGAAGTTACAAGGCCACAATGCCAATGTTTTAACTAAGTCACCACAAAAGTAGGTTGCTCTAGTGGTGAGCACCCTCCACTTCCAACCTAGAGGTTGTGAGTTCGAGTCACCCCAAAAGCAAGGTAGGGAGTTCTTGGAGGGAGGGAGCCGAGGGCCTATCGGAAATAGACTCTCTCCCGTAGGGTAGGGGTAAGGTCTGCGTACAAACTACCCTCCAGGGTTGTTATTGTTGTTGTATTTAGATTGATGTTTCTTAAAAATATTCTTGGTGTGCCAAATCAAGTTCAAAAGGAGTATTGGATTTGTAAACTAAATTCAACCCAAATGCATAGTATATTTTATCTGCTCAGTTCATGGAGCAGGAGATAAGAAGTACTAGCCTAAGAATTAATGAATTTCTTTGTGACTTTTTTTGATAAGCAAAAAAGAAAGTCCTAAAGAAATACATGAATTATTAAACAATAACTTCCAACCCTGTATCGCGGTACAAACGGCAAGATCGTCAAGTTTTTTTCAAGATGCATTCTTAAAAGTATTGATTATCAAAAAGAAAGATCTAAATTTCTCCTTACTATTAGAAATGCTTTGAGATTACCCTCCATTGTACATTCAAGTCATTGTTATTTCTTGTACTTGCTTTTGGCCCTAATGAAGCTCCAATGTAAATTGGTGAGCTCTTAACACATCAAACTCTTGACATAATGGATTTCACGTGTCAAAATACTTCAAGGAAAGATCCAAATTTAACCTCTAACCTTTGTTTTTGTTTTAAAATTACCCACCATTATAGGAAGCTATAGTTCTATTTATTGGTTCGATAAAACCTATTAGCTTTTGGCACATATCTTACATTCATATTAAGAAAATTCACTTAATATGTATGAATAATTATCTAAAATTTAGTAAATTGTTCTTCTTGAATTCAGAATTCATAAACTTAAAGTTTTAGTTGCGTCTCTAATTATACTTAAATAATAATAAAAGTAGAGCGGCAAATTTATACCATTTTCCGACATGCGGAATTCAACGTGTCAAGATTTTGACCAAGTTGAATGATCATCAGATCATGCTAGAATTTTGTTAGGATCAAAGACAAATGCGGGATGATTCGCTAATAATAAAGGTATATGTAGTTTAATTTCCTATTATCAAACAGCAAATCATACAAAAAACAATTTGCCTATTAAGACATGAGTCATGACCAACATGCAATAGCCCAAAGCCAACCTAGTGATTAGTTCTGTTCCGTCAATGATTCATTAGCAAGAAATCTTAACAAAACATAATTTAGTTGTGAAAAAAGGATAACACAACTAAAAAAGAGGTACTCCCTCCATCCCGTTTTATGGAGCATAATTGAACTGAAAATAAAGTTTAAAAAAGAAAGAAAGACTTTTAAAGTTCATAGTCTAATAAAGTTATAGATATTTTTGTGTTATAAATCATTTCATTAATGAAAAAATAAAAATTTAAAAGTTAGATTATTTTTATATGTAGAAAGGTAAAAAGTTTTTGGAAATAAATTTTAAAAAAAATGAGCCACATAAATTGGACAGGGGAGTACAAGTTTTGCATAAAGATTAGTTTTTGTCTAGCCATTATTTGATCTTAACAACTTTGGTACACATTAAAGGATGCCATTAATTAGCTAAACTGCCATGTCTTTGTATAAATAGCAATGTCAAAAGTAAAAGACTGTACAACTATTGAAATAAGCTCTCACAATAAACATTTCATACAGAATTGGTGATAAGACCAAAGGCCTTCTTTATTGTGCTTTTGTTTTTTTCCCATGTGGACATTTAATGTAAAGCTCAAACGGAGTAAGAAAAAGAAAAGATTGCTACTATGTTCAAACAAGAGGTTGCTGCTTGTCTTTATGGCTAAGAAATGGTACATCAATGACAATATAAATAAAGTATTGAAAGCAAATTTTCAAAAGTCTTACCTAGCATGTTTCTGTCTCAAACAACCCACCAAATGATTGGACTCCAAGAAACAAGATAAATTTAACAACATTATTAAGTTGAAATACTAAAAAGAAATGGAGTATTAAGTTTTCAAAATATTAATAACATTTTTTTTTTAAAAAAGCAATTAATCAAAAGTCTTTTGCACACTAACTATTTAGATAAGATATTATGTTTGTTTACATATCAAAATAAAATGAAATAGGAGTATTTAGTTTGTTTTAGCCCAAACAATGAAGTACGTACATCTTAACATGCCAAATAAGAAGACAATAATTTTATGAACAAGAAAGATCCTAAAAATTAGAGAAAAGAAGGATAAATTGCAGAAGAAAGTACCAGAGAAAATAGCGAACTCAGTTGCATTCCCCTTTGGCAACTCAGAGTGTTCCACCGATGAAGATTGAGAGACAAGGCCACTACTCCACCAAGGAACAGTAGTGGACAATGTTGCAACAGGATTCTGAACAATCCCTTCATTTCCTTTGGAGGAAAATAGAGTATGCATGATGGTCATAAATGCAAACCTCAAAAGCAATTCACACCTTTTTCTTGAAAATCTAAAGGGAAGTTCCTGCAGCTCAATTATTAAAGCAAACAATATTCATTAATTTCCCTGGAAAATAGAGCTAGCCTTCCTCAAGATAAAAAGAGAAGTTCTAGAATTTTATCCATAATTTATAAAATAATATAACTCAACCCCACTATTCAATAATCTTATTCGGAAATAAACAAATCATCAAGGAGGACAGAATGGAATTAAAAGCTACTGCATTTAGCAAAAAGAGTTTTTTTTTTTTTTAAAAAAAGAACTTGAAACTTGCAATATGTAAAATTGAATTTCTTAAAAATAAGCTTGATCTGTTTCTTCATCATTGTACGGACAAAAAAAAAAAAAAAAAACCACATAAACAACTAAAATTATCAGATAAAAGAACGAAACGGTATATGAAGACCCAAAAAAAATTAGAATATGTAACCATCCATGAGTTGTAAAGCATGAACCAGGAATGGGCAAAAGAAGAAAAGAGAGAGAGGAAGTGAATATTCTTGAAAAAGAAGGGAGAAGAAGTAAGAGTGTCATACCCAGAAGTAGTTGTAATACGTAGTAATAGTAGTAGTAGGAGAATTAAGGCGTCTGTAATTGTACGGTCAAGAAGACAAACCCCATTTGCTAGGAGCCATGTCGGTACAATTTCAAGCAGAAAGAGAGAGAAAGAGAGAGAGGAGAGAGACGGCAACAGGATGGTTTACAAGTGGAATGGAATGGAACTACACGCCACTGACCAATCAAATATACCCTTCATGCTACCACTTTGTTTTATGTGCTCCCAGAAAATAAGTTTGGTACGTTTTTTTTAATCTAACTTAGAGATAACTTTATCGTTCAAGACTTAAATCACTTAATATTTTTTATTTTTATTGAAATTTAAATTTTGATTTATCATAATTTCACTCATCTTATTGATGGTCGGACGACACTCTTGTATTAATCTTTATATTTTTTCCAACCTTTTTTTGGGCCTAATATGAATTAAGCATTGTGAGTTTGGAGCACTTACTATGACTCCCACTTCTACCCATTCTCAACTACAAAAAGTGGTGTGTATATTTACAAAAAAATGAAAGGTTGGATCACACAATCTTAAAAAGTTCAAAATGTTGTCAGTGCAATTGTTGTGTATTAAATATTGTATCATATGCCTTTAACACTTGTACCTTAGAATAACATGCTCAACTCCTTTTGACATTATGAACTTTAGTATAAAAACAAAAACAAAAAAAACAAAAAGAGAGAAAAGGAAATCCACTTAAGTGGATAGTACTTGATATTTGTTAGTGGATGGTAAAAGGATTAACCATGGAAATCTCGTAAGTGTGGAGTACTTTTTATGGCATAAAAATTTATCTTAACTGTTTACAAAGCCAAGTGGAACATTTTGAGGGTGGGGGATGACTAGGGCTTTGGATGATTGAGGTGAATTTTCTATTTATCAGACAAATTGTGCACAACTTTCCAACTATGGCAAGTGGGTTGCTATTATTAGTATTTTCTTCTTTTTAGGACGATAGAGTATATATTTTAATTCGGGTAAAAGGAAGGGTACCTGGATTTTGCTGGATAAATGATATTATGAAGACCAGTATAGAAGCTAGAAGTAGCTGGTCTGTATTAATCGCTTTTTTGATATTTGTAGACATATTTTGTGTTAGTTTCACCAATTATAATTTCTATTTTATTGGAAATGGAATAATTCATCGAAAAGTACTAAAGTGGATGATAAAAGTTCTCTTGCAAAAGTTACTTAAAAGCTAATATGCATTAATTTTTGGATTGCAGTACTTAATAAGAAGAAAGCTTTATTGTAGCGAGTAGTGACTATACTAGCAGCTAGATTACTCAATATGAGACTACTAAAATGTATGGCGTGGTGATTGGAACCCTTCAAGGACTCTTGCTCAAAGGTTTTGGGTTCGAACGCTTTACCTTTTAATTGGCCTATCGCTCGCGAATCAAAATTAATCGGGTCATTGAACTTTTGATAATAATTAAAGAAAAACTCTATATGAGAGAGGGAAGGGAGTAAAAGAGTGGTATTTGTGAATTGTGATGAAGAGGAGGGGTGATAATGGTGCCACAAATGGTGCCATGAGCTAGGAATGGTGAAAACTGTCCATGGTAAGATGTGCGAGCAGTTAAATAACATTGACCATTGTAAATTTGCAAAAATAACGTTTGAGTGAAGCAACTCACTAGACCAATAGAATAAATTGAAAAACAATGGTTAATTAAGTTCATGAATCTAACTTTGTCCAAATTTTTGAGACATATAATATGCTAAATTAGATTTTTTTAATGATTTCAAATAACAGTATCACCTAAAGATTTGCATTAGTCATTAGATTAGATGTTTATATTATTATCGCAACCATTATATTATATATTATACATGTCCAAGAGGAAATGATATGCTACCACCGTATATAATTTGTGTATGACCCAAAAAATAGATTTCGATTTTATACAATTAGATTAGTAAAAATATTAGTTTAATCATAGTCAATAACAATATTCAAGGACAGATCTAATATTTTACAGTAAGTACTTTAATGTGTAACACTAAAGACGACAACTTGAGATAATAATGGAGCAATAAATGATAATAAATGACTTCCAAACAGTAAGTGAGACAAAGATAACCCGATAAGGATGAGATCCTCATATGTGTTTTCTGACAATGATGGATGATGATAAGCAATCGTGTATTCCAATCCTTTTTGGATCGAGAGAGAAAAATAAAAGAAGGAAAGTATAAAGTAAAGCTTTATTTCTATTCACTAAAGTAAGAATCTTGTATAGGAAATGTTGATGAAATTCTTTACAAAAGGTGAGCACATGGGCCACAAAATCTTAGATAGTACAACAGAAGAGAATATCCACTAGAATATTCTCTAGGGAATCTAAATCCTAAGATTGGTCATCACTTCGTACTGAAGATGGATGCTCGTCCTTGTCCTCGTCTTCTGCCAAGCCATTTCGACCTCGGCACCACTTTATCTTTCACATCTGACCTCGGTATTTAGGAGTCATATCGACATGTCACATCCATCAAAGGTTTTATTACCGTTGACTAGGTCAAACACATAAAATAAAGTTTACGCCCATACAGTTAGTCTCTCCGCTTGTCGAAGTCGTCCTTAGGGACAGACTAGATAAGTGGATAATGATGGATATGGTCGTCGTCAAAGGCGGACGACATGGCATTATGAGAACCGCATATTTCGAATTCGTGCCGTCTTGGTTTTCCTGGTGACTTTTGGAGAGAACCTGATGTGGCTGAGATGTGACGTCAGGCATCATGATGATGTCCGTTCCGGATGCGTTACGTTAGAACACGCATAGCTTGAGGATTGGTTCTGTCATTTCGACTGCGGCTGCCGTAATGATGAGTCGCTTTGAATCCCAAGGTTTCTCCTTTAAAAGAGTAGATGATCACCGTTATTTGAATCCCTTATTCATTTTCGCTATCAAGATCTTCATCTTCTCCAAATCTTCTTACCTTGACCATAATTTTCTAAAGTTCTCTTCCATTCTCTCAACTTTATTCCTTCCTAAATGCCATACCTTTACAACCATGTCTAGCTCTCCTTCTGGTGTTCGTGGTTGAGATGTGCCTAGTATAAATGAGGGGATTCCGTCCACCCCACTGACTATTACGGTCTCCATCTGCGGGGGAGACGTCGTCGCGACTATTAAAGCAGAGGTTCTTCCATCGATAGATGAGATAGTTCCCCGCAATCCTAACGCGAAATCAGATTTGCAACGTCAGCCGGAGGCGATGGTTGAGGCTTTTCGATCTTCTTTAATGGTAAAACATTTGTCGGAGTTTAAGGCCAAATATAGTATTCCCGACCAAGTGGAGATCGTACCTGCAGAAGACAACGAAGTGTATACTCACCTTCCAAGATACCGCGCCCTTATGCCTACCCCTTCACCATCAGCTATTCTTTTCCTCTTCCCCCTTTGGTGGAGGAATTCTGCCGCCATTACCGGGTCTGTCCGGCTCAACTCGCGCCCTTGGTTTACAAAATAATCAAGATGCTATCTAAGTTTACCGAGTTGGCCGACGTCGAGATCACTCTGCGGCATCTTGTGCATCTGTACATGCCCAACTTCTATCAGGGCACGATGTTGAACGTTCGCCACTGAGGAAGCAAATCCTTAGTCGTTAAGATAGACGACAATGCTAGTCGACAGTTTTGGCTCGACTTTGTTTTTGTCAATACTGAGTCTGTTGTGGCTGATGTCACATACTTCCCAGAGTCTTGGAACCACGCTCGTTAGTACTTTTACTTGTCTATGTTATCTCATTGATCATGCATATTTGACTTTTTTGACTGACTCTTCTCGTCTTGGCTATTGCTTGGAGCCTCCAGTTGGTGTCGCATCTTGCTGACTGGGTAGGGCAGATCCTCCCTTGTACCGTGGGAAACCAAGATTGACCTAGATTTTGGCAAAAGTTCAAACCAGCTTCCCCTTCAAGAGGTAATGTTAGTACGTGATCTTCAGTTGATGTTACATTCAGGATCATCGGTCTTCAGTTGATGTTGCATTCAAACCGGCTTTTGGTCAGGAGGGTTGTCAGGAGGAATCTGGTGCCGACACTTTCTTTCAGGAGAAGGAGTGTCGTTCCTCTTCTACTTCTTCCTCTGGTTCGACCACTGCGTTTGTTCTCCCTTCGGCTCCTTCCCAGGTTGAGGACGACGAGGTTTCCCCATGCGGCACGGACTTGAGGCCCCGAAAGAGGAGGGCAATAGATGGGGGAGCTGGTGTACTAGCAATGGTTGTCTTATCTGAAGTCTCCCCCGAGGTCGAGGTGCAAGATGATGTGACAACCTTGGCCGAGGGAGGTGTTGGGGCAGCCCTAGAGGTGCATCGGTTGGAGGAAGCCGACGCTGCAGCTTCTTTGGGCTCAAAAGGGAACGAGGATGCCATGAATACCTCTAACAAAGATCCCGCGCTTCCCGGGTGTGAGGAGGTTCTATCCGCCGAACTAGCTCAGGAATCTTCCCTGGCTGATAAGGGGAAATGCAAGATGCCCACTGAGCAGTGCGATGAGCGAGCTGAGCCCATTGGAAATGAGTTTGACTCTGACTTCGATCCCGAAGAGCATGAGATGATTGGCAGCGGGACAACTCAGATTGAAGTGAGAGTAGAGGGAGGGTCAAGGACGATAACGATCCCGATACATCACGACCTACTTAAAAACACCGAGGACGTGATTCAGGACTTCAGACCTTTCTGTTCTGATGCCGAGCATCAGACTCTCGGGGAGTTGAGTGACACCACTCTATCCAAGAGTATCGCCGGTCTTGCTCTCACGGTAAGCCATTTCCTTTTCCTCTCTACTTTGGTTTTCTTTTGAATCTTATCTTATTTCCTCTTTTTCTTTTTCACGTGTAGGTCATTATCCTGCAGATCGAAAGTGTTTGGAGAGAGCAGAGGCAGAAGTGGGGAGGCTGAGAGGAGGCTCCGCGAGGGGGTGACGTGACCGCCTTGAGAGAGGAGCTGAAAAAGAAAGATGAAGAGCTGCTCACATCCATGGAGTGGCTCAGCGCTCTGGAAGGGGCGTTGAAGAGGAAGGATGATGGGCTTGAGCTGAGCAGGGGTGTTGAGGCTCAGTGTCGCGACCTCCTAAGTCGGGTCGACCGATTGCAAGATTAAATGGATAAGCGCCAATTCAAAGTGGATGGGCTCAGGGAGGAGGCAGCTGATAAGTGGGGATTTTGACTATTTATTAGAACCTTTTTGCTTTTGTTTTAGTCCAAAGTATTGATTTATGTTCCTAAAACTAATGAAAGTATGCAAATTGCAGGAATGTTGGACATTTGGTCTCCCATGATGAAATATGACTCAAAAAGGAGTGTTCTGAATCACAAGCCAATAAAGGGCGCAGAATCAAAGAAGTGCAGTCCGCAGAAGGATTTCTGTGGCCTTAGAAGAAAGTGCGGACCGCAGAATTCCATCTGCGGTCGCAAACCAACTGAAAGAACCCAACAGGACTTTGGCCAATGTGCGGACCGCACATGAATTGTGCGGCCGTAGAACAAGGTTTGCACTGACAAATGATTCAAAGTTCAGATAGTGTGAAAAAGACCAAGACCAGAAGCCTTGCTGAAGTGCGGACAACACAACAATAGTGCGGCCGCAGAAGATGCTTTGCAGCCGCAATCCAGAAATGTGCGGCTTCAAAATCTAAGCTCCTGCCAACTGAAGAAATCTGTGGATTGCACATGGAATTGTGCGGCCGCAAAACCTCCCGAGGGGCATTTTTGTCAGCGAACTTTAGGCCACTATAAATAGACGAGTTTCACATTTTTAGGTCAAGTTTCAAAGTTTGAGCTGCTGTAGCCGTTACATTTTGCCATTTTAGGAAGTTTGTGATTATTTTAGTGTTTAAACATTATATTTTATCATTTTATTCTTTGATTATGGGTTTAATTATCATTATTTCTTTTTTTTCTTCAATTCCTACTATGAGTAGCTAGATTATTACTAGGGTTGTGACTCAATCCTAGGGTGTAAACCTTATGGGTACTTAATTTAATGCTTTTTTATGATTGGGTGTTAATTATTTAGCTTAGTTCATGCTTCAATTTTAGAATTAATGGTTGCAAATATTGATTCATGCCTTTTAACTTAAACTCTACTTGAGAAAGAGGGACCTAGTCTAGGATAACTTGGCTAATAACGAATTGGGTTAATTGAGAGTTTGATTAGCCTAATTAAAGGGTTCAAACTAGAGATAGTAAGAACCCGACTTGAACTCATATCAACTATTTTGTTTGATACCTATTTGGACTTGAGAAAGCCAAATTAGGCAAAATCACTATTTGACCGAGAGGTATTGAGTGGGTAACGTAGAGTTGAGAGCTATAATACACCCAAATCAACAAAATAAGTATTAATGTACTTAACCTATTAGGTGAACACCTAGGTTATGGTCACATCCCTAGGTTTTTTAACTATTTGAAAAAAGACCAAAAATAATCATTCGCTTCTAGATTCTTATCTTAACTTACAATTGTTAGAGTAAAAGTAGAATTAGAAATCAAAACTTTTTGTAGAAGAGCAAATTTAGTTAATCCATTCGGTCTCGTCAAGTGTATACTCCTAACACCCATTGTAACTCCCTGTGGAAATCGACCCCAACTCTTGTTGGGTACGATTCTTCCAACGACCGTTTCCACTCACTATTGAGTGCGGATTGGACGTAGATCAATTTTTGGCGCCTTTTTCGGGGAGTTAAAACGGTGTTAACTATATATTTGGGTTAGTTTTTGGAATATCATTTTTTTCATCCGTGTTACTAACTTGTATGAGAAATCTTAGATACAACCATGGTGAACAATGAGCTCAAAACTTTGCCTTTGGGGGATTTGGATGCGGATGTCGAGAAAGTAGAGGAGGTGCCCCATGAGCCACAAGCCAATCATAGAGGTGGGGTACCTCATGACAATGTGCTCGTTCCACCCCACCTCTACCGCGACGGCTCCACACCGGATATTGCCCAATGAAGGTTATGCTAGTGCAATAGTCCCTCCCTGTATTAGGGTGGGCAACTTCCAAATCACCAATGTGATGCTCACTTTACTTGAGCAACGAGGATTCTTCACCGGTGCTCCAACACAAAGTGCTTATAAACATTTGAAGGAGTTTGTGTATACTTGTTGGGGGAGCAAACAAACAAATGTCTCCGAAGATGCATTGAGGCTAAGGCTTTTTCCCTTCTCTCTACGGGGGAAAGCTTTAGATTGGTTGGAACGTTTTCCGAACCATTCAATTCACACTTGGGATGAGTTGGCGGAAAAGTTCAATGCTAAGTTGTTCTCTCCCGGACACATGGATACAGTTCGAGATGAGATCTTGGCATTCAAGCAAGAGCTGAATGAACCACTACACGAGATATGGGAACAATATGGTCAAGGAATGTCCCAACAATGATATGATGAAAAAAATGATTCAACAAACCTTATATCGTGGGATTAACACGACCAACTAATATGTAGTGAATCAACTAGACGGTGGGAACTTTATGACTACGCCTTATGCGGAGGCGTGTGAGATTTTGGATGAGATGGCAGAAACATCATCGGCTTGGCAATCCCGGGCCAATGTTCCACAAGGTGACCCGAATATGATCCACATACCATAAGCAAGCCATTACCGTATTGACAACTACCATGACTCAACTAGCAAAGGCCAAACTAAATCAAGTGCAAAATCCTAAGCAAGTCAATGCTATGGAATGAGTGAACATGATGGTGAACAAGAGGAGGACCAAGGGTCCACAAGTGCAAAATCGAGTGGAGAACTATATGCAAGAAGATGGTAGTTTTGAGCAAGATGATTCCTATAATGAACAAAAAGAGGAGGTTCAATATGTGAACAATTTTCAAGGGCAAAGAAACAACTTCCAAGGCCCAAGCCAACAACAATGGCGACCTCAAAACAATCAAGGCAATTAGAATTCTAAAAATCATGGAAATTGGAGTGGAGGCAACAATCAAGGGAATTGGCATAACAACAACAATCAAGGAAATTGGAGTGGAAACAACCAAGGAAATTGGGGAGGTAACAATCAAGGCGGATGGAACAACAATCAAAGCAACCAGGGATCGGGTTTTCAAAGGCCCCCAATATACCAACAACCAAGCAACCTACCTCCTTATCCTTCCCATGGTTCGAGTTCTTCAAACAATGAGATTTGGCATATTGAAAATATGTCAAGCAAATGATGGAAAAGAATGTCGATTCGGATACTCAACTTGCCTCACACAACATATCAATCCGCAACCTAGAAGTTCAAATGGGGCAAATCTCTGAAGCCTTAAATTCTCGTCCTAAGGGGCCACTACCAAGTGACACGGTGGTAAACTCAAAGGGTAGTAACAATACGAGGCATGCCATGATGGTTATCACAAGAAGTGAAAGAGGCGGGAATGCACCCACATCAAGTGGAAGGCAACTTGTTGATGATGATCAAGTGATGCAAGAAGAAGAGATCCCGAATAATATGGTGTAACCTAATGATGAAGTTTGGATTGATATTGATGATAGTGTGGAAGAGACCCGAGAGGAGGTAAACCCGTCTAGGGAACACATTATTGACATACCGGAGCAGGTAGTGCAAAAGACTAAGGCACCATTGCCTAAGCCCTCACCTCTATACCCTCAAAGGCTTTCCAAGAAAAATGGTGAGAATCAATTCAAGAAGTTCATTCAAATGATGAAGAGTCTCTCAATCCATGTGCCATTAGTTGAAGATTTGGAACAAATGTCCGGTTATGCAAAGTTTATGAAAGATCTTGTGACAAAGAAGCGGTCAATGAACTTTGAACCATCAAAGTCACCCATCAAGTGGGTGTCATTGTGCATTCAATGGATCCTAAGTTGGAGGATTCTGGTGCTTTCACGATTCCTTGTACAATTGGAAATATCGAGTTTGTTAAAGCTCTTTGTGATCTTAGGGCAAGTATCAATTTGATACCCTATTCAGTTTTCAATACTTTGGGAATTTGGCAACCAAGTCCCACCTCTATGAGATTGCAAATGGCCAACCGTACCATGAAGAGGCCCTTGGGAGTGATTGAAGATGGTTTAGTTCGTGTTGATAAATTCATTCTTCCGGCGTATTTTGTCATTCTAGATTATGAGGTTGATTATGAAGTACCGATTATTCTTGGGAGACCTTTCCTTACTATGGGTAAGGCTCTTTGTGATGTTGAGGCCGGAGAACTCACTTTCTGGTTTGGTAATGAAAAAGTGGTATTCCATGTGTGTAAGTCCATGCGGCAACCAAATAGCAATGCGGTGTGTTCTTTTGTGGACTTGGTGACCTATATTATTATTGATGAAACAAGTGCTACAATCAATGTTGGTGATATGTTGGAGGCCATCTTGCTCAATTTTGATGATGACGAGATGGATGGCTTCATGGAATGTGTGAATTCTTTGCAAGGAGTGGGGTCGTACAACTATGCACCCCAAAAATTGTCCTTGGATCTTGAAAATAGGACAACTCCTCCGACAAAGCCTTCTATTGAAAAGCCTCCTATCTTGGAGTTGAAGCCATTACCTCTACATCTTCAGTATGAATTTCTTAGTCCTTGTTCTACTTTACCGGTTATTCTTTCCTCTTGTTTGACTAACGTGTAGGTAGATTCCATATTGGCGGTGCTACAAAAGAGGAAGAAGGCTATTGGGTGGACCTTGGCGGATATTCGGGGGATAAGCCCCGCCTTTTGCATGCATAAGATCAAGTTGGAGGATGGCGCCAAACCATCTATTGAACATCAAAGGAGACTCAATGAGGCTATGCAAGAAGTTGTCAAGAAGGAGATTATCAAGTGGTTGGATGTCGGGGTTGTCTACCCCATCTCCGATAGTTCGTGGACTTCTCCGGTTCAATGTGTCCCAAAGAAGGGGGGCATGATGGTGGTCACCAATGACAAAAATGAGTTGATTCCTACAAGAACGGAGACCGATTGGAGGGTGTGTATGGACTATCGCAAGCTCAACAGAGTTACAAGGAAGGATCACTTCCCACTTCCTTTCTTAGATAAAATGCTCGATAGATTGGCCGTCCATGCTTTCTATTGCTTTCTTGATGGGTACTCGGGCTACAACCAAATTTCCATTGCTCCGGAAGATCAAGGAAAAACAACCTTTACATGTCTCTATGGTACTTTTGCTTTCAAGCGGATGCCATTTGGTTTGTATAATGCACCGACGACTTTTCAAAGGTGTATGGTGGCTATTTTTACGGACATGGTGGAGGACTACCTTGAAGTTTTCATGGATGACTTCTCGGTGTTTGGAGATTCTTTTGATGATTGTCTTACAAATTTGGACAAGTGTTGGCTAGATATGAAGAAACAAATTTGGTGCTCAATTGGCTGAAATGTCATTTCATGGTCGAGGAAGGTATTGTCCTTGGCCATCAAATTTTAAGGAATGGAATTGAAGTTGACAAGGAAAAGATTGAGGTAATTTCTGAGCTTCCACCTCCAACTTCGGTGAAGGGTGTGCGGAGTTTCTTAGGCCACGCGAGTTTTTACCGGCGCTTCATCAAAGACTTCTCTAATGTGGTGAACCTGTTGTGCAAGCTTCTTGAGAAGTATTCTAAGTTTAACTTCAATGATGATTGCATGAGAGCTTTTGAATTATTGAAGCTCAAGTTGACAACTACTCCCATCATCACCGCTCCAAATTGGAGTGTCCCTTTGGAACTCATGTGTGATGCAAGTGACGTAGCGGTTGGGGTTGTTTTGGGGAAACGCATCAACAAAAAATTTCATCCGGTCTATTTTTCTAGTAAGAGAATGAATAGTGCCCAAGTCAACTATACCGTTACGGAGAAAGATCTCATTGCTATTGTGTTTGTAATTGAGAAGTTCCGCCCGTACTTGATGGGTGCAAATGTCATTGTCCACACGGATCATGCGGCGCTTCATTACCTTATGAGCAAAAAGGACTCCAAAGCTCGGTTGATGAGATGGGTGCTCTTGGTACAAGAATTTGATATTGACATCCAAGATACGAAAGGTAGTGAAAATCAAGTGACGGACCACTTGTCTCATTTGGAGGAGGAGGAGGGGAGGCCACATGGTGGCCTAGAAATCAATGACTCCTTCCCCAACTGTTGGCAATTTCAATGAAAGAGGTGCCATGATTCGCGGATCTAGCAAATTTTCTTGTGTGTGGAATCATTCCGGATGAGTTCTCTTCAAGCCAAAGAAAGAAGCTCAAAAGGGATTGTCAAGATTATTATTGGGATGAACCATACCTTTTCCGGATTTGTATGGATGGGGTGATTAGAAGATGTGGACCGGAAGAAGAGCAAGGTGAAATTCTTGGGGCTTGTCATTCTTCTCCATATGGTGGTCATCATGGTGGAGCAAGAACAGCAGCCAAAGTGCTTAGTTGTGGTTTCTATTGGCCTACTCTTTACAAAGATGCTAGTGTGTTAGTGAAAAGATGTGATGAATATCAACGGGGCTGGTGGAATCTCAAAGAAAAATGAAATGCCCCTCACAACCATTTTGGAGATTGATATTTTCTATGTGTGGGGTATTGACTTCATGGGCCCATTTGTGAGTTCTTGTGGAAATACCTACATCTTGGTCGCAGTGGATTATGTGTCCAAATGGGTTGAGGTCGTTGCTTTACCCAACAATGAGGCGAGAAGTTTGGTGGTTTTCTTAAAGAAGAATATCTTCACAAGGTTTGGTACACCACGTGCAACTATAAGCGATGGTGGGTCACATTTTTGCAACAAGGCTTTCGACACTTTACTTAGCAAGTATGGTGTTACTCACAAAATCACGAATCCCTATCACCCACAAGCTAGTAGGCAAGTGGAAGTCTCCAACCAGGAGATAAAGAGTATCTTGTCCAAAACGGTGAATGCTAATCGGACGGATTGGTCCAAGAAGCTTGATGATGCATTATGGGCTTATTGGACGGCTTACAAAACACCTATCGGAATGTTGCCATACCGGTTGGTGTTCGGGAAAGCTTGTGATCTTCCGGTGGAACTAGAGCACAAGGCCATATGGTCTCTAAAGAAGTTAAATCTTGATTGGGATGTAGCCGCTAACTTAAGGGTTGCACACTTGAATGAATTGGATGAGTTCTAGTACCATGTTTATGCAAGTTCGTCCTTGTACAAAGAAAAGATGAAATATTTTCATGACAAATACATTTGGAACAAAGAATTCAAGGTGGGAGATCTTGTATTATTGTTTAACTCGAGGTTGAGGATGTTTCCCGGGAAGCTAAAATCTAAATGGAGTGGTCCTTTTGAAGTTGTGGGTGTGACACTATTTGGTGCATTAGACTTGAAAAACAAAAACAATGAGGTATTCCGAGTTAATGGTCGCCAGGTGAAGCATTACTTGGGAAAGGTTGGATATAGCCACGTGGTGGTAGTCATTCATCTCACTTGATGGTATTTTTGCATCGTGTCGCGATGTTAAATTAGTCGATTCTTAGGAGGCAACCCATATTTCTTTTCCTTTTTCTTTTGTTGTTAGGTGCTATTTTTATTCTAACTTGATTTGAAGTGTGATACAGGGGTGAGTGTGACTTACAGAAATTGTGGACAAAAATATGGCTAAGTGACCGCACATTTTTAGGTGCCATAGCAGATGAGCATTGCGGACCGCACATTTGTCTTGTGGACCGCAAAATTGTAATGTCAAAAATACCAGCTCTCTGAAGTTTAAGCTTGTCAGCACGGAGGTCGATCTGCGCACGTGAAATCTGCGGCCGCACCCAAAAATATGTGGACCGCAGATTGGTTTCCAAAAGTGATCTCCCGGGTTAAAGAGTGCGAACCGCACATGAAAATGTGCGGCCGCACTTGTATCTGCTTCCTTGTCATTTTGAAGGGTATAAATTGAATAGTAGGTCTCATTTTACTCTTTTTCTACTTTGAACAAACATTGTTGCCCTGCTAAGTTTTCTTGAAAATTTTCACTATCCACACGCACAACCACCTAGATTACTCACTCAGTGCATTCACTCTATCTAGTATGCTTCAATTTCATATTAATCTCTTTAACTAGTTTAATTTGTAAATTTTTAGTTCTTTTTAGCCATCTGTTATTAGAGTTCCATTATGTGTTCATATATGGTAGATCTGGACTGGGTAACCATGATACATGCTCTAGTGGGGTTGGGTTCGTACAATTGCATGTTTTTATAATGTTGCCATGTCTATTTTTGTAAGAAATTGAAAAATCTACTAAGAAAAAAAATGTATGTTCGTAACTTTTATTTTTTGAATTCTGCGACCGCACAATGCATTTTGAAACACTTATGTGAGGCAGGAATCTGCGGCCGTAGGTAAAATTGTGCGGACCGCAGATTTTCTCTTGCGGCCACAGATGAGCACATTATCTATCATCGGAGAATTAACATTTTTGGGACTCAGAGGTGCGGCCGCAAGTCAAATTTTGCGGAACACACTTCCTTTTTACGGTCGCACAACAAAAATGTGTGGACCGCGAGTCCCCATTTACGACCGCAAGTAAAATTGTGTGGATCGTAGATCCCTTTCCCTGCAGGAATGACTAAATTGTACAACCCCAACTGTGTCTTATGGTTTCTTCTTTACTTACATGTCTCATATATGTGTTTGATTATCAAATTGCAACTAACAATATCCTCTATTTGATACAGACAATGATTCGATCAAGAGGACGAGGCGACACTTTAAAAGGGAGAGGTGAATCTTCTTGGGGTCGAGGCAAAAGTGCCTTGCCCCTTGGCTAACCAAAGACGATAAGAAAGAAATCACTAGTAGGCAGAGGGAGAGGTGCAAACCTCTCCGAGTCTAGCTCATATGTCCTGTCTAGGGAAGTGTCAGAGGGAAACTCAGCCTCTGTTTAAAAGGAGCAGCCGGCTACACAGTCGAGGCCGCATGGGAGATATCAGCTCAAGGACAAGCCATCTTTATCTCATAGCACCTCCGAAGGGTCGGAGAGTGCTAGCCAGGCTTCTGAGCCATCAGCTGCACCAGTCCCTGAGGCTCCCGTTATACATGACATCCTCGATGATGGCAGAGGGGGTGATGCTACAGCTTCAGGCCTTGAATGATCAAAGAAGAAAGAGGTTTGGGAGGATCGTTTTGTCAGCCTAGCCGAATTTAGCAGTTTCCATATGTGGTGGCCAGTGAGGTCGCTAACTCTTGAGTGACAGTTTTTGTTGAAGGATTTGGAGAAGTACAACACATCTATATTGAGACAGTTCAGGGCATGAAAGGGGTGGATGTGGTTCACCGAGAGGGTAGAAGATACCAAAGAATACCTCATTCGTGAATTTTATGCCAATGTCGCTCATATCAAGAAAGGGACGAAGGTGACCAAAGTGTGCGACCTCAAGGTGAGGTTTGATCAGCATATGCTAAATGCATATTTGGGCTTTGAGGATGTTGAGCCGAAAGAATATCTGGAGAAATGCGCACTAAAGGATGAAGTCCGACCTTGGTTGGCTGAGATTCTAGCACCACCAAGGCCACCACCACCATGGATCGCTACTGGGGTTCCCATCCACTGGAACACTCTGAGTTTTGAGGCGAAGGGGTGGCAAACCTTTGTCTGCAGTAGACTAGATCCAAGCCAGAATGAGACTCACCTTCCTATCCCTAGGGCAGTGCTTGTGGCTTCCAATCATGGTCGGTTACCCAATCAATATGGGTGCCATAATGTCGGCCAACATTTCAGTGATTGCCCGGCAGGATAGCTCGGCCTACCCTTATCCCAACACTATTATAAAATATCTCACTGATGCAAAGGTAGAGACGAGGGACTTTGACACCAAGGTAAAGGCGAAGAAGCCTTTCGATTGGTATTCACTTATGGATGCGAGCAACCAGAAGAAGAAAACCTAGCCTTCTACCACCACAGGCCAGTATGATGAGCCAACAGTGGTAGCTTCTGAGGCAGTTGATCTTCCATCCACCGATGTTAAGCCTTCTACCAGTGCCGAAGTTATGCCTCCGCCATCATCCATAGATCCTACTACAACTCCTACCATAACTCATGCTACAGCTCCAAGGCTAGTTCTTATGCCTACTGCCCCACTATCTGCGCTACGAGTCTCCCAGACATTGGCGAGTCTTAAAAACCGGATGTAGACAGCTACTTCAAAGTTGTGTGACATGTCCAATACTGTTGTAGCCCAGTCCACTTCACAGGCATCACATGTTCATTTAGACATTGAAAAAGATTATGGAGAACCAGAAGACTATCATGGTCACCTTGGTACAGCACGGGTCAGTGATTGAGGAGTTAGGAAAGGAAGTAAAGAAGATGAGAAAGTCACAGGTGAGCAAGAAATTAGTGGACAAGCTCCGAAGGGAGGTGACTATACTTGCTACAGCTGGAGACCTTCCTTTTGACATGCTGCTTGACCCGCACCAATACGCCTCATATCCTTCAGCACTATCTGCACCGGTAGCACCAGTTGGCCAGTCTGACGAACCAGACCTTGCTACCGACACTGTTGAGGCAGTGCTGAGATGTTCGCCAACCCAGCCACACCTAGATTTGATGATGATGAGATTCAGTTGGCTGATCCTGAGGGAGATGACATTACTGAGGACACTGAGATATCCAAGGATCCATAGGGAGTTTTCTCTTCACCCTCTCCTCTTTTACTCTTATTTTGCTAAGCATTGGGGACAATGCTTACTTTTATTCATGGGGGAGGGGGGTGGAGTTTATTTGACACATTGGTACACTTTGATACATTTGGTCTGTAATAATTTGATGATATTCTTTCTTTTTTATTTGTATTTATCTATATTCTCTCTCTCTCTCTCTCTCTCTCTCTCTCTCTCTCTCTCTCTCTCTCTCTCTCTTATTATGTATATTCATTCTATCTTTAGTAGTTGTTGCTCATTAGCTTCTTTATCTTTGTTTTTGCTTATTAGCTTTTTTATCTTTTCCATATTAGTTCTTGTTTTGTTAAGTAGCTTATTTTTATGCTTTAGTAGATAATAAGCTTTTGGTTTTCTTAATGTCGCGGTTCTTTCCAAAGGTAGTTATTCTGTGAACCGAGTGACTCATCCCAACGATGGATGACGTGACAACCTTCTTAAGGGAATGAGTCTGTTTTTGTGTTTAAGTAATAATAGTAATAGTAGTAATGAATAAAAAGACCTGATCAAGTCATGCTCGAAGAGTCAACCATACTTCAATAGGTACCAACACACTTAACTACGTGCTTATGGTTAGAGACAAGGTTTTTGAACAAAATAGCTCTAGTTAGTGACTTTGTGACTCTTGAGTTGACTTTGGAAACCATCAAGTGGTTTAATTGGACCATAGTGATCTTTAAACTTGAATGTGGTAATGGTAGGACCTCGACTCTATCCTCTTTTACAATCTAGTTGCGTCAAGGGTGAGATGAATTGTTGCTAGTCCAAGTATACGCGCGAAGTGTCTAGAACTTTCCCCGAATATGTTTCAAGGCGAAATCCTAAGTTTTGCTTGGTTTGAGAAGTGTTTGTAGGCTTTCCTTGGCCCGTTCGAGTTTTCTATTGCCAACCAACATCATTATTCCTAGTTAACCCCTTTGAGCATCTAGCCTTTCTCATTTGATAACCATGTTATAAGCCTTTACCCATTTTGTCGTGATCTTCTCTTGGCACCCGGACTTTTCTTAACACTCTTGTGAAACAAGTGGCTTAAAACATAAGTTTGGGGGAGAGATGACGAATTTGAAAAAGGTATCAAGGTACAAAAAGAGAAAAGAAAGGATATTTATGAAAAGAGAAGGCAAGAGAAGAAAAGAATAGAAAGAAAAATAAAAAACGCGAATAAGTGGAAGAGTTGATAGTCTCAAAAAGAGGTAATGATACCTAACATGAGCAATAAAATAAAGGAAGAAAAAGAAAAAAAATGAACAAAAAAGAGTGATGTTAAGTCTCTCTAATCCCCAATAAAAAGCAAATGCCTCGAAGTACTGGCAATTGTGAGCCGAGAAATGAAAGTATGAAGTGCTTAAGGAAAGGTGTAACTACTTACCCATATAGTACACTACCCTAATCCAAAAGCCTTCATTACAACCCGAAAGAAGTCCTACTTGATTTCAAACCAAGTGATCTTACATTAGTGGTGATCTACATGAGGGGCAAGCCTATGCTACTTGAAGCCGTACTTGTGACATTCTCTTGTGAGAGATGAGTGAACCTTTCATGAATCCTAAGATTGAGTGCTAATTTCTTAAATGAGCTTGGAAAATGGAAAGTAGAGGAGGAAGAGTTTGGAGTCCACCATGACCTATATGATAGAACAAGAGTCCTCGATGAGTAAAGTCAATTCTTGAAGCTCAAATATCACATTATAACTATATGTTCATGAATATTTGAAGTGTCACCTTGTTGATAATGCATGAGTAGTGTGGGTAATTGTTGGTCCCAACTGATGTGTGAATGGCTCACCTTTGACTCGCTAAAATGACCCTTAACTCTAGGAGGTGGGAACTAATTTATTTGCTTGAGGACAAGCAAAGACTTAAGTTTGGAGAAGTTGATGAGTGGGAATTTTGACTACTTGTTAGTACCGTTTTAATTTTGTTTTAGTCTGAAAGTATTGATTTATGATCCCAAAACTAATGAAACTATGCAAATTACAGGAATGTTGGAAGTTTGGTCTCCCATGATGATATCCGACTCAAAAAGGAGTGTTCTGAATCACAAGGAAATAAAGGGCGCAGTATCAAAGAAGTGCAGTCTGCAAAAGGATTTCTGCACCCGCAGAAGAAAGTGCGGACCGCAGAATTCTATCTGCAGTCGCAAACCAAGTGAAAGAACCCAACAGGACTTTGGCCAATATGCGAAACGCACATGAATTGTGCTGCCGCAGAACAAGGTTTGCACTGGCAAATGATTCAAAGCTCATAGAGTGTGCAAAATACCAATACATGAAGCCTTGCTGAAGTGCGGACCGCACAAAAATTGTGCAGTCGCAGAAGATGCTTCGCAGACGCAATCCAAAAATATGCGGCTGCAGAATCCAAGCTCCTGCCAACTGAAGAAATCTGCGGACTACACATGGAATTGTGCGGCTGCAGAACCTCCCGAGGGTCATTTCTGTCAGCGTATTTTGGGCCACTATAAATAGACGAGTTTCATATTTTTAGGTCAAGTTTCGAAGTTTGAGCTGCTATAGCCGTTACATTTTGCCATTTTAGGAAGTTTGTGAGTATGTTAGTGTTTAAATATTATATTTTATCATTTTAATCTTTGATTATGGGTTTAATTAGCATTTCTTCTTTATTTTCTTCAATTCCCACTATGAGTAGCTAGATTCTTACTAGGGTTGTGACCCAACCCTAGTGTGTAAACCTTATTGGTACTTAATTTAATTCTTATTTATGATTGGGTGTTGATTATTTAGCTTAGTTCATACTTTAATTCTAAACATTAAAGTCAACTTTTGTTTTATGCGTACCTTTTTCTATCCTTGCATATTTTTGTTTTTGTGGTTGTGTGCTTTATTGATGCACTTCTTCCTTTTGTTGTTGCCAACTGGGTCGCGATGGTCGTGGGGCTGGGAGACCCTACTCAAATGGGTTGAGTGAGCGCTTTCTGTAGGTGTGGAGTGGCCATGGACCGAGGATTTTGGTTCGAGCTTCTCGAACATACGTTCTCTTTGTGGAGATATGGCCAAGGGCCGAGGAGTTTTGTTCGAGCTGGTCAAATATACAACTTCTTAGTTAAGACGTGGCTAGGGACCGTGGATCTTTGTTCGAGCTGGTTAAATGTACGTCTTTTTAGTTGAGACACAGCCAGGGGCCGAGGAGTTTTGTTCGAGCTGGCCGAATGTACGTAGTTTTAGTTGAGACGTGGCCGGGGGCTGAAGGAGGAGTTTTGTTCGAGCTGGTCGAATGTACCTATTAGTTGAGAGACTTAGGATAACATTTCTAATAAACATGTATCTCATTCATTTTAATCACGTTGTGTTGATTACATCATTTTGCCCTGAGGCATTTTTGGAGAAAATTACAAGTTTTGGGTGTTGGTTGGCGTTCCAGTCCCAGTATATCTAGTCCCTTTATTGTTCGATTCGAAGATTCTTGAGGTGTCGGGAAATGAAATGTGGTCGCTCCCGCATACTTCACCTAGAAATTTCCCGTCTGTTGCCTCGTTAATAACCTCATTGAGAAAACCCTGTGGAATAAAACTCAAGTGAGGGAAAAAAGTGCAATTTACGGGGCATTCCTTGTTTTTTAGAAGTTGAAGTACTTGAGGTGGATGATATTCCAATTGTTCAGTAGTAGCTTTCCTTCCAATGTCTCCAATTGGAAAGACCCCTTGTCTTCCTTGCCTACGATTTTGTACGGTTCGTCCTAATTGGCTTCTAATTTCCCTTCTCAGGGGTCTCTTCCTACTTGGGTCTTGGCCTTGAGCACGTAGTCCCCGACCTTGAGTAACCATACCTTGGCCTTTCTGTTGTAGTAGCACTCTTCTTGTTGATTCTATGCGACCATTCTTACATACATGATGTCTCTCCGTTCTTCGACTTTGTCAATATCCTGTCGTTTATTCTCGTCATTGTTATTGTCGCTCTTGTTAGTGTACCTTAGACTGGGTTCTCCCACTTCAACTTGTGTGACTGCTTCAGACCCATAGACTAAGGAGTAAGGTGTTTCTCTCGGCTTGTTTTTGGGGTTGTTCTATGTTCCCACAATACTCCTGGGAGTGTCTCAGGCCACAGTCCCTTAGCATCTTCGAGTCTTTTCTTCAGGATGTTCAAAATTGACTTGTTGGAGGATCTCGCTTGCCCGTTGCTGGCTGGATGGTACGGGGTTGAGAGTATTTTTTTGATATGCCACTTTTTGAAAAACACAGTGATTTTTCTCCCTGTGAACCGGGGTCCGTTGTCGTAGCTTATTTCTTTGGGCAGGCCAAATCAACAGATGATGTTCTTCCATATGAAGCTGATTACTTCTTATTCATGAATTTGGGTGAATGTGCCTGCTTCCACCCATTTAGAGAAGTAGTCAGTCAAAACTAAAAGGAATTTAATGTTACCTCATCCCGGTAGGAGAGATCTTACGATGTCTATCCCCTTTTTGATGAACGGCCATGGCGAGGTGACGGAATGGAGGTGTTCGCCTGCTTGGTGGATTATTGGGGCATACTTTTGGCACCGTTCACACTTCTTTATGAATTCCAGAGCGTCTTTATTCATGGTGGGCTAATAGTACCTTGCTTATATGAGGCATCTGACAAGTGCTCGGTCACCGGAGTGACTGCTATAGTGGCCTTCATGGATTTCCTCGAGGATGCATTGAGTTTGTTTTGGGCCAAAACACTTTGCCAAGGTACCCCCATACGTCCTTTTATACAATTCATTATTGAGGAGGTTGTGTCTCACTACTTGCATTCTCAACTTCCTGGCTTCTTTTTTATCATTTGGGAGAATACTGTCCCGCAAGTAATTTATAATGCAATTGCGCCAGTCTCAGGTTAAGTTTATAGATTTTACCTCGACGTGATCTAAGGCTGATTTGAGTATTTTGTCCCCAGAGGTTATGCTTTTTGTTGTGGTGGCCAATATTTCAAGGCTGTTAGCCTCGACGTTCTGAGTCGTGAAATCTGGTCGAGCTGACATTTATCAAACTTGGGTAACAGTTTGCAAATCTCGGTATGGTATTTCTGTAACCTCTACTCTTTGATCTGGAAAGTCCCAGTAACTTGGTTGACTATGAGTTGGGAGTCACAGCGTAGTCTTAGGCTCCTTGCTTCTCGAGTGCTAGCGTCACTCCTGTAATTACTATCTCATACTCGGCCTCATTGTTAGTCATATCTGGGCACTTTATAGATTGGCAGATTATTTTGCCGGTGGGGGCTTCGAGCACGAGTCCTAGTCCGGACCTGCATGCATTAGATTAGCTGTTAGTGTTCAAGACCCAGAGGTCTTGCATCAAGCCGTATGTTTGTGTGGATTCCTTTTCGACCTCGGGCATTACCTTGGCACTAAATTCCGCGATGAAGGTTTGTGAGCAACTGTGATTTTATGGTTGTCTGAGGTTGGTAAGTGATGTCGTGCTCACTTAACTCTATTGCCCATTTGGCCAATCTCCCTGACAGTTCGGGTTTATGCAGTATGTTCCTTAAAAGAAACATGGTGACGACCGAGATTGGATGGCATTGGAAGTATAGCCTAAGCTTTCTTGAAGCTATGACAAGGTCCAAGGACAATTGCTCGAGGCGAGGATACCTCATCTCGGCGTCGATAAGTGTCTTACTGATATAGTAAATACGATATTGCATACCTTTGTCTTCTCGAATGAGGACCGCACTTACCGCTACCTCTGAAACGGCGAGGTAACTGAGGAGACGTTCTGGGGGCTCAGGTTTTGAGAGTAGGGTGGTGATGATAGGTACTCCTTGATCTCCTTCAGCTCTTGTTTGCACTCAGGCGTCCATTCAAGGCCATTGTCCTTTTTGAGTACATTGAAGAATCTGTGGCATCTGTCGAACGACCTCGAGATAAATACAGACAGGTGGCAATTCGACCCATCAGTCATTGGACTTGTTTCCTAGTAGTTAGGTGTTTTGATATCCCGTCGATACCCTTAATTTGATCTAGGTTGACCTCGATTCTGCGCTATGACACCAAGAAACCAAGAAACTTACCCGAAGTCACACCAAACACGCATTTCTCGGGGTTCAATTTCATCCCGTATTTCCTCAATATTTCGAATGCTTCCTTCAGATAGTTGATGTAATCCTCAACTCTCAAGGATTTGACTAGCATGTCGTCAATGTATACTTCCATGAGCTTGCTAAGCTAGTTTTCGAACATTTTTGTGACCAGCCTTTGGTACATGGCCCCTGCGTTCTTTAACGTGAATGGCATGACCCCATAGCAGTACGTTCCCCTATGAGTGATGAATATAGTTTTCTTCAGGTCCTCCTCCTGTATGCATCCATAAAACTCAGCAATTCGTGTCCCGTTGTGGCATCGATGAGCTGGTCAATATGCAGCAATAGGAATGAATCCTTCGAACAAGCTTTGTTCAGATCAGTGAAGTCCATGCACATTCTCCACTTCCCATTCTTCTTTTTGACCATTACTACATTAGCAATCCACTTGGGGTACTTTGACTCCCTCATAGAGCCGTTTTCCAGGAGTTTCTCCACTTCTTCGTGGACGGCCTCGTTGATGACGGGGTTGAACTTTCGTCGGACCTGCCTTACTGGAGGGTAGTAGGGGTTGACGTTCAGCTTGTACGTATCTATTTCATTGGGGATGCCTGTCATATCTACATGGCTAAAAAGAATACGTTTGTGTTAGTTATTAAGAATTGACTGAACTTACCTGGATCCTTGAGCTTGCTGCCTATATGGGCCTTTTTGTTGGGGTCGCTCGGGTATAGATGGACGGGTTCGAGGTTCTCTATGGTTGACCCTGCGGCTTAGAGCGTTTCTGGATCCATAATGGTATATTTGGCTTCGACGTGAAGGGACCTTGACCCCCTGTTGATTGCTATGCTTCTTTTTCCTTTTCTTTCTTTTGTTGAGTGGTTGTACTATATAGGGCGATCCAATAGCATTCCCTGGATATGCGGTGTTCCCATCGTATGATGAATATTCCCCAGGGGGTTGGGAACTTATCACTTGGTACAGGCTGGAAGGGATTGGTCTTATGGGGTGTATCCATGGCCGCCTCGATGGCATTGTACGTCGTGTCCTGGTCCATGATATGGAATATGGTCTTCAACATCACCCCGCTGGCGAGGACGGGTAGTGTGATCTCGCCTGAAGTTTGTTCAACTACATTATTAAAACTGGTTAATGTGATGTATCGTGGCACTATCTTATCCTCGAGTCGTATCTGTACGAGAACTCGGGGATGGATAATGCATCTCCCGCTTCCATCGTCGACCATAATCCTCCTAACATCATTATAAGGAATGCGTAAGGTAATAACAAGTGCATCATTGTGAAGGAAGGTCAAACCATTGGCATCCGAATCATCAAAGATGATAGTTTCTTTGAGGCCATCATATCGTTCGTGGGTGATCGATCTCTTGAGTTCGTGAGTGGCGGTAAACCTGATGCCATTGATGAATGTGTCATCTCTGCCTCCGCTAATCAAGTTGATGGTGCGAGCGGGAGACGACGACTTTGGCGAGTCTGGGCGTTCTCGCCCCTTTACCAAGGTGATCTTGAATTTATTACTGAGCAACTCCTTGAGGTGTCCTTGTTGCAGCAGAGTCACCACTTCTAACCTTAGGGCGTGATAGTCCTCTGTCTTGTGCCCTCGGTCTTGGTGGAATTCATATAAGGCGTCCGAGTTCCTTGTGTTCCGGTCGGACCTCATCTTCGATGTCCACTTCACCTTCGACCTGAGCTTCTCGAGCGCTTAGACCACATCTGTAGGTGGCACACATAAGTTATGAGCAGATAGTAAAGGAACCATACCTTGGTCACCTCTGGGGATGTCTGATCATGGCCTAGAGGGGCCATCTTCGTGGTGGAAAATAGGGACGGGTGGCCTGATATAAGGTTGATACCGATCTCTACCTGGTCGCAGAATTGGAGGGCCTCTCCTCGTATTATCCCTACGTTCCCTCTTGGGTTTGGATTGCACTGAGATAAGTCATCGAGTCGGCCCATTGAGATCTTCGTCGTCTGCCCTGACCTCAGCACAATAGGCGTTATAGATCTCGTCCCAGGTGGCCGATGGGTATTTTATCAATTAGCTCAGTAGTTTTCTGCTCGCCCTCGACCCTTCTCTGTTTAGCTTGTTCTGGAAGGCTGCTATGACCATTCCTTCAGAGACATTTGGTAAGGTCATCCTTACTCTGTTGAACCGAGCTAAGAAGTCCCTCAGTCCTTCCCTTGGGGATTTCCTGTTGGTGAAGATGTCGTTTACACTAATTTCAGCCTTCTTGGCTCCGACATGAGCTGTTACGAACTTGTACACCATCTACTCGAATGTTTGTATGGAGTAGACCGGCATCTATGAATACCACGTCAATGCTCCCCCTGTGAGAGTTTCATCGAATGTTTTTAACAAGATAGAGGATACCTGCTCTTTGGTGAGGTTGTTGCCTTTTACTACAGTGACGTAATGGGTCACATGGTCCTCGGGATCAGTCGCCCCATCATAGATTCTGAGGTAAGGGGGCATCTTGAAAGTTTTCGGTATGGCATGAGGAGCTGCGTCTTCCATAGGTTATGAACGTTGTAGATCTGAATGAAAACTAATAGTTCGACTATGAAAAACCCCACAGACGACGTCAAACTGTATGACCCAAAAAAAGATTTCGATTTTATACAATTAGACTAGTAGAAAAATAGAGTTAATCATAGTCAATAACAATATTCAAGGAGAGATCCAACATTTTACGGTAAGTACTTTAATGTGTAATATTAAAGAAGACAACTTAAGATAATAATGGAGCAATAAATGATAATAAATGACTTCCATATAGTAAATGAGACAAAGATAACCCGGCAAGGATGAGATCCTCATATGTATTTTATGACAATAATGGATGATGATAAGCAATCGTATATTCTAATCGTTCTTAGATCAAGAGAGAGGAATAAAAGAAGGAAAGTATAAAGTCAAGCTTTGTTTCTATTCAATAAAGTGAGAATCTTGTATAGGGAATGTTGATGAAATTCTTTACAAAATGTCCAATCCCCTTTCCGATCTACATCTCTTCCTATTTATAAGAGCACACGGGCCACAAAATTCTAGATAGTACAACCGAAGGGAATATCCACTATAATATTCTCTAGGGAATCTAAATCCTAACACTGGTCATCATTTCGTACTGGAGATGGATGCTCGTCCTCGTCCTCGTCTTCTTCCAAGCCATTTCGACCTCGGCACCACTTTATCTTTCACATCCGACCTCGACCTTTTGGAGTCATGTCGACACGTCATATCCATCAAAGGCTTTATTACCATTGACTAGGTCAAACACATAAAATGAAGTTTTCGCCCATACAATTTGGACAAAAGAAAATGACTATAAAAATTTCCTGCATGCATTTTATTTATCGATCTCCTGTAAAAAAAATCATATAACTGAAAATATTTACAGTGCCCGATAAAACCATTTCCTTGCTCAACACAGAGATCGCAAAATTGACATTATATTTTAACCAATATCTATTAGTACAAGGAGAAGATATATTCAAAGGTTGGTTGGCCTATTGGATATTCTACAAATTATCCAGCAAAACAAGAGACTATCTGCTAAACAGGCCATATCCATTCCTGTATTGCTGGGATCACCATAAACTTCCTCAAGAACTTAGTGATTTGTGTTTTTGTTCTTTTTTTCCTCTCTTTCTCTCTCTCTTTATTGTCAGAAAATATTCCAACTAAAGTAAGATATTTGGGTTTCTTTGAAAAACATTCTTACCATTCGTATTTGTAATAAATGATGTCTTGGAGCCAAAAGGAAAGAAGGGATAGCCTTAACATACCTGAGCCGATTCTTCTGACAATCCCTCTAACACAAGTCAATCGCAACAAAATACGTAACGGTGAGATCGAAGTAGGAAAAAATCCGTATGATATTCTTGAGAAAGGTTATACTGGGCTCCCTTAGAATTGTAAGTCACGTTGCTATTGCATTAGATAGTTTTGTATGAATTTTTGTTGAAGCTCTCATCCATTAATTTTGTTGAAGCTCTCATCCATCTCCCTTTAATGAATTAGGGAGGTTCTTATTATTTTGGTTATGGGCCCCACTTGATAAAGATTAATTTACCAACATCCCCCAATTAATGCCACCTAGCCAAAGAGTCACCATTAGGTTTTTGATCCATATATTCACTTGCTGCCACGTAGGGGTAGTGTTTCCACCAAATATTTATCCACAAATTTCTAATTAATATTTTAACCTCCCACTCAAATCAATAATTAACTCATTACCAATATAATTAGGTAATATCTTAATTTACTTAAAATACTAATCACTTTTAACATACTTTATACACCTTACTATCATGGTCATGTGGTACCTTGTATGGTACTAGTCCATAAACACGGGGACGTAGAAGTGCCTACGCAGGTGTGGAACCTGGAGATTTAAGTGATTTCTGCATAAGCGGATGATTTTACCATAAAAGCGGTTCCCCAGGTAAGGTAATTTGGCCGCAAGTGCGAAAATCCTGGGTAGTGTTTTATAAACGAGGGTTCCGAGATTTTCACCATTTCAAGCTCGGGATTTGGCGATTCTAGAGAGGATTTTCGAGGGATTCCTTGAAGAAGTCACTTGTGGTCTAATTTATTCAATAATTATATTTCCCCATTGATTTTCCCATCTAGCTTTTATGTGGTTTTAAGGTGTAATTTGGGGGTTTGAGGCTAGAAACTTGGAGAGTTTAAATTGGAGATTTGGGTGTCGAATTGGTGTTAGATTTTGGAAAATTTAGTATGGCTGGACTCGTGGTTGAATGGGCTTCCGGATTTTGTGAATTTTATCGGATTTAGAGATATGGGCCCGGGGGCCGGCTTTAGAGTGACTTTTGACTTTTGATTAAGAACTTGGTATTTTCTTATGAAATTGATTCCTTTAGCTCGTGTTGATTGTATCGAATTGTTTATGGCTATATTCGAGACGTTCAGAGGCCGATTCGCAAGGCAAGGGCTTGCTAGCGGAGTGATTCGAGTTTCTTGAGGTAAGTATCGTATTTAAACTCGGTTGAGGCACTAGTTACCTAAATTGTTTTGATAGACACATGCTTTTGTGTGCGCACATGGGTGTGGATGATCCCATGTGCAGGGCACCGGGGTTGTATATTCATATTTAGGTTGTGCTCGCGCTCCTATAACCCTAGAAATGACTGTTAAGCTTCGAGCTTCGATATCTAGTATGTGATAACAGTTTATGTGATCTAATTGAGCCATGATGAGTCTTCTTAGAGGTTTAATCCGTAAACGAAGTTGATATATGTTTTTCTTTGATGCAATTTTTGGATTTAGCTGCGATGGCACACTTTGCACATGCCTACACTTTAGCATGTTATTATACCAGTCCAGGGATAGGAGAATCTTATCTCATTCATTATATGCTTGTACACTTGCTTCATTGCTTATGTATGATATTTTGGATTGGGACCTGCAGCTATGCCGGGTGGATTATGTTATTGGCACGTGAGTTGTCCGTGCAGCACGTGCGTTGTCCGTGCAACACGTGCGTTGTCCGTGCGGATCCATATGCTGATATTATTGGCACGTGAGTTGTCCGTGTAGCATGTGAGTTATCCGTGCGGTTCCATATATTGATATTATTGACACGTGAGTTGTCCGTGCAATGTGTGAAATTTGTATTTGTTTTTAATCATTTTTCTAATTTACTTGTTTTCTCTCCCCTATATGTCATAATATTGTTAAGCAGGGCAGCTGAGAACCAGTGCACATGCACACACGGATATTCATATCACGAAGCCTTATGGGCTAGCTTTAAATCTTATATCATGTTAATTAAAAATGATAGAATTGTATTGATTTTACTAGTGACTTCAACAAATTAAGCTTCTCTTACCTTGTCTTGTTTATTTGCGATACTTATTGAGTTGGTTGTACTCACACTACACCCTGCATCTCGTGTGCAGATTCAAGCATTTTCGGGTACGGCAGTCGTTAATCGTGGAGTCTACCTGTTCGGAGATCTTCGAGGTAGCTGCTTGGTGTCCGCAAACCTTGATCCTCCTTTCCCTATCTTTCAGTTTTATGTATTTATTCTTACTGTTTAGACACTGTACAGACTATGTTATTATATATATATAGAATGCTCATGTACTCCGTGACACCCAGATCTTTTGAGAGGATTTTGTATTTAGTTTCGAGGTTCATATCCGGTATTTTGGGAAATTCTTAATTATTTAAACTTTCTTCCGCATATTTGAGTTTTAATAAAAATGTTAGTACATGTGAGATGTCAGCTTGCCTATTACTACGATAGGTGCCATCACGAGTTGGTATCAGAGCCTAGGTTACATAGGTATCACGAGTCATGAGCAGGTTTAGTAGAGTCTTGCGGATCGGTACGGAGACGTCTGTACTTATCTTTGAGAGGTTGTCGAACCCTTAGGAAACTTCACATTCTTGTATCCTTGTCGTGCGAATTTGTTGATTTCGGTCACTAAATTTATGTTGTTCTATTCTCTCACAGATGGTGAGGACACGTGCTACCGGACAGGACGGCTATCCACCAGCACCACCAGCTAGGGCCACGAGAGGCCGAGGTGGCGTTAGCGGCAGAGGTGCAGCTCGTATAGTAGCTAGAGTAGCACTTGCAGATCCACCAGTTGCTCCAACTCAGGAGCAAGTACCAGCTATGGTTGAGCCAGTGGAGCCAGCTCAGGCATCAGCAGTGCCCATCGTGATTCCAAGCCTTCAGGAGGCTTTGGCTCAGATTTTGATGGTGTGCACCAACCTTTCTCAGGCCCGAGGAGGTACTCAAACTCCCGCCGCCCATATACCAGAGCCGGTGATGCAGGGACTGTAGACACCGGGGGTACCACTAGCCCAACTGGTTGCAGATGCTCAAGCCCAGGTGGGTCCAGTCATGACTGATGATGAGCAGAGGAGACTAGAGATATTTGAGAGACTCCAGCCTCCATCATTTAGTGGGGCTGAGTCTGAGGATGCCCAGGACTTTTTGGATAGGTGCCAACAGATTCTTCGCACGACAGGTATTCTGGAGACCAGTGGGTCTCATCCACTACTTTTCAGTTTACTGGGGTTGCCATCAGATGGTGGGAGGCTTATGAGAGGTGCATGTCAGTCGGTGCAGCACCACTTACATAGAGTGAGTTCTCCGTTCACTTCTTGGAAAAGCTTATGCCACAGTCTCACAGGGAGGATCTACGCAGACAGTTTGAGTAGCTACGTCAGGATGGCATATCTGTGACCCAGTACGAGATGAGGTTTTTTGAGTTGTCCCGTCATGCAGTTTGGTTGGTTCCCACGGATAGGGAGAGGATTAGGAGGTTCATTGATGGCCTCACATACCAGTTGCAGGTGCTTATGACTGGGGATAGGGTATTCGGTGCTACTTTTGATGGGGTAGTTGATATTGCTAGGTAGATAGAGACGGTTAGTAGTCTGGAGCGTGAGGAGAGGGAGGCCAAGAGGCCTCGAGGTTTGGGTGGTCCTAGTGGTGTTCATTCTGGGGGACAGTCTTACCACAGCAAGGGGTCGTTCTCATAGGCCCGCTCATATGACTCATCCAGCTCATCGTGGTGCATCTGTTAGCCTCGGTTCTTACAGTGCTCGCTCAAGCCAATCTTCATTCAATGCACTACCAGCGCAGAGTTCTTACCATGCCTCGTCTGCTCAGGTTTCTACAGGCAGTTCCTCGGGTTATCAAGAGCAGCAGTTCCGTCAGAGGAGGGGTTGTTTCGAGTGTGGGGACATGGGTCATATCAAGATAGATTGCCCTAGATTGTTGAGTGAGGCTCCACAGTAGAGTTCTCGGCCGATAGTACTAGCACCAGCAGTTACACCACCCACTCAGCCAGCTCGCGGAGGGGCTCAGGCAGCCAGGGGTCGCCGAAGAGGGGAGGCTGGTCAGGTGGTGGTCAGGCCCAATTCTATGATATTCCTGCTAGGCCAGATGCCGTTGCTTCAGATGCAGTGATCACAAGTTTTGTCTCAGTGTGCCACAGAGATACTTCCATATTATTTGACCCTGGTTCTACTTATTCCTACGTGTCCTCCTATTTTACTTGTTATTTGGATATGCTCTGTAAGTCTTTAGTTTCACCTGTTCATGTATCAACACCAGTGGGCGATACTATTGTTGTAGACCGTGTGTATCGGTCATGTGTATTGACTATTGGGGGATTGGAGACTAGAGTTGATCTCTTATTGTTGAGTATGGTTTTATTGGACTTGATCTTGGGTATGGATTGGTTGTCTTCATGTCATGCTATGCAAGATTGTCACGCTAAGACCATGATGTTGACGATGTCGATTTTGCCAAGGATTGAGTGGAGGGGTTCTCTAGACTATGTCCCCAGCAGAGTGATTTCATATTTGAAGGCCCATCAGATAGTTGGGATGGGTTGTTTATCTTATTTAGCCTTTGTGAGGGATATACTCCTATTATTGATTTTGTTTTGGTAGTGTGAGACTTTCCGGATGTGTTTCCTGCAGACCTGTTGGGCATGCCACCCGATAGTGATATTGACTTTGGTATTGACTTGGTGTCGGGCACTCAGCCTATTTCTATTCCTCCGTATCGTATGGGACCAGCTGAGTTGAAAGAATTATAAGAGCAGTTTCAGGAACTACTTGATAAGGGGTTTATTAGGCCTAGCGTGTCGCCTTGGGGTGCACCTGTTCTGTTTGTGAAGATGAAGGATGGTACTATACGGATGTGCATTGATTATAGGCAGTTGAACAAAGTTATAATCAAGAACAAGTATCCTTTGCCGCGCATTGATGATCTATTTGACCAGCTTCAGGGAGCGAGGATGTTCTATAAGATTGATTTGAGGTCTGGTTATCACCAACTGAAGATTCGGTACTCGGATATTCTAAAGACGGCAATCAGGACTCGTTATGGTCATTATGAGTTCCTCGTGATATCGTTTGGGCTGACCAACGCCCCAGCATCATTCATGCATCTGATGAACAATGTGTTTCAGCCTTATCTCGACTCGTTTGTCATAGTATTCATTAATGACATCCTGGTGTACTCTCATATCCAGGAGGAGCATTCCCAACATTTGAGGATTATGTTGCAGAGGTTGAGGGAGGAGAAGTTTTATGCCAAGTTCTCTAAGTGTGAGTTTTGGCTTAGTTCAGTGGTGCTCTTGGGGCACGTGGTGTCCAGTGAGGGGATTCAATTAGATCCGAAGAAGACAGAGGCGGTTCAGAGTTGGCCCAGACTGTCCTCAGCTATGAAGATTCAAAGCTTTCTCGTCTTGACCGGTTATTATCGTCAATTCGTGGAGGGGTTCTCATCTATTGCATCACCCTTTACTAAATTGACCCAGAAGGGTGCTCCTTTCAGGTGGTCGGATGAGTGTGAGGAGAGCTTTCAGAAGCTTAAGACTGCCTTGATCACAACTCCAGTTCTAGTTTTACCTTCAGCTTCAGGTTCTTATACAGTGTATTGGGATGCTTCTCGGATCGATATTGGGTGTGTCTTGATGCAGGAGGGTAGAGTGATTGCTTATGCTTCGCATTAGTTGAAGCCTCATAAGAATAACTACCATGTTCATGATTTGGAGTTGTTTGTTATCGTTCATGTATTGAAGATTTGGAGGCACTATCTCTATGGTGTGTCTTGTGAGGTATTTACATATCATCGAAGTCTCCAGCACTTGTTCAAACAAAAGGATCTAAATTTGAGGCAGTGGAAGTGGTTGGAGCTGCTAAAGGATTATGATATCACCATTCTGTATCATCCCGGGATGGCTAATATGGTGGCTGATGCCTTGAGTCGAAAGGCGGTGAGTATGGGTAACCTTGCATTCATTTTTGCTGGCGAGAGACCTCTTGCAACTGATGTTCAGGCCTTGGCCAACCAGTTCATGAGATTAGATGTTTCGGAGCCCAGTCGGGTTCTAGCTTGTGTGATTTCTCGGTCTTCCTTATATGATCACATCAAATAGCACCAATATGATGATCCCCATTTGGTTGTCCTTAAGGAAACGATCCAGCACGGTAATGCCAGAGATGTTACTATTGGGGATAATGGAGTATTGAGGATGCATGGTCGGATTTGTGTGCCTAATGTGGATGGGCTACATGAGTGGATTCTTAAGGAGGCCCACAGTTCGCGGTATTTCATTCATCCGGGTGCCACAAAGATATACCAAGACTTGAGGCAACACTTTTGGTGGAGAAGAATGAAAGGATATAATGGTTTTACTCGGTGCCTTAACTGTCAACAGGTATATAAGCATCAGAGACAAGGTGGGTTGCTTCAGAGGCTAGAGATTCCAGAGTGGAAATTGGAGCGAATCACCATGGATTTTGTAGTTGGTCTCCTACGTACTTTGAGGAAGTTTGATGCTATTTGGGTGATTGTGGATCGGCTGACTAAGTCCGCGCACTTTATTCCAGATGTGACTACTTATTCTTAGGAGCGGTTAGCTAAAATTTACATCTGCGAGATTGTTCGATGTCACGGTGTGCTAGTGTCCATCATTTCAGATCGGGGCACACAGTTTACCTCGCAGTTTTGGAGAGCAGTGCAGCAAGATTTGGGCACTCAGGTTGAGTTGAGCACAACATTTCACCCTCAGATGAATGGATAGTCCGAGCGCACTATTAAGATATTGGAGGATATGCTACGCGCTTGTGTCATTGATTTTGGGGGTTTATGGGATCAATTTCTGCCGCTAACGGAGTTTGCCTACAACAACAACTACGAGTCGAGCATTCATATGGCTCTGTATGAGGCTCTATATGGGAGAAAGTGTCGATCTCCAGTGGGTTGGTTCGAGCCGGGGGAGTCTAGGCTATTGGGTACTGATTTGGTTCAGGATGCTTTGGACAAGGTTAAATTGATTTAGGATCGGCTTCGTACGACGCAGTTCAGACAGAAGAGTTACGCCAATAGGAAGGTTCGGGATGTTTCTTTCATGGTTAGGGAGAAGGTACTACTCAAGCTGTCACCCATGAAAGGTGTTGTGAGGTTCGGGAAGAAGGGAAAGTTGAGCCCTTGGTAATTGGGTCGTTTGAGGTACTTCATAGGATTGGAGAGCTGGCTTACAAGCTTGCCTTGCCACCTAGTTTGTTGAGTGTGCATCCAGTGATTCATGTTTCTATGCTTCGGAAGTATGTCGGTGATCCATCTCATATTTTGGATTTTAGCACAGTTCAGTTGGATGGTGATTTGACCTATGATGTGGACTCGTTGGCCATTTTGGATAGGCAGGTTCGAAAGTTGAGGTCAAAGGACATAGCTTCAGTGAAGGTGAAATGGAGAGTTTAGCCAGTTGAGAAGGCTACTTGGGAGACCGAGCGGGAGATGGGGAGCAGATATCCACACCTATTTGAGACTCCAGGTATGTTTCTAGACCCGTTCGAGGATGAACATTTGTTTAAGAGGGGGAGGATGTAACGACCCAGCCGGTCGTTTTGTAAGCCGTAGCTCCGTCCCA
>AWOL01S0011232.1:53231-96383 GCA_000715115.1 Nicotiana otophora | reverse complement strand
CCCCCCATTTACTGCTCCTTTTATGATTTATAGCTGTTATGTGACTTGTCGGGGTAGTTGGTTCGGGTCTGGAGAGATTTCAGAATAAATTGAGTCACTTAGTCTGAAGGTTGGAAGCTTAAGTTAAAAAGTTGATCGAATATTGACTTATGTGGAAATGACTCCGGAATGGAGTTTTGATGGTTTTGTTAGCTCCATTGGGTGATTTTGGACTTAGGAGCGTGACCAGATTGTGATTTAGAGGTCTGTAGTGGGATTAGGCTTGAAATGTCGAAAGTTAAAAATTTGGAAGTTTGACCGAAAGTGGACTTTGTGGATACCAGGCTCGGATTGGAGTTCCGGGGGTTGGAGTAGGTCCTTGGTGTCATTTGTGACTTGTGTGCAAAATTAGGGGTCAATTGTACGTGATTTGATGGGTTTCGGCGTCGTTTGTAGAAGTTGAAATTTCCTTAGTTTTAATAGGTGTGAATTGGGGTGTGATTCATGTTTTTGATGTTGTTTGAGGTGATTTTGGGGATCGACTAAGTTCGTATCGTATTTTAGGACTTGTTGGTATAATTGGTTGAGGTCCCAGGGGCCTCGGGTTAATTTTGGATGGTTAATGGATCGAAAATGAGACTTAGTGCATTGCTGAAGCTGGGAATTTTCTGGTGTGATCGCACATGCGAGTGATTGGCCGCAGGTGCGATGCCATAGATGCAACTAGATTTGCGCATGTGAGGAGCTAGGCTGGCCTGGGGCAGGACGCAGGTGCGAGCGGGTAACCACATCTGCGAGCCTGTAGGTGCGAGCAAGGCTCCACAGATGCGGAGTTAAGGGGCGAGGTATGTTTCCGCAGAAGCAGATAGTGGGCCGCAGAAGCGCCTTCGTAGGTGCAGAACCAGGAGCACAGATGCAGGCCCTGGGAATTTAAGTGATTTTCGTAGAAGCGGATGATTTTACCGTAAAAGCGGTTCCGCATGTGTGGTTATTTGGCCGCATGTGCGAAAAGCCTAGGCAGTGCTTTATAAACGAGGATTCCGAGATTTTCACCATTTTAAACATTTCAAGCTCGGGATTTGGCGATTCTTGAGAGGATTTTCGGGGGATTCCTTGAGGTAAGTCACTTGTGGTCTAATTTATTCAATAATTATGTTTTTCCATTGATTTTCCCACCTAGATTGTGTGGTTTTAAGGTGTAATTTGGGGGTTTGAGGCTAGGGATTTGGATAGTTTAAATTGGAGATTTGGGTGTCAATTTGGTGTTAGATTTTGATAAATTTGGTATGGTTGGACTCGTGGTTGAATGGGCTTCCGGATTTTGTGACTTTTATCGGATCTAGAGACGTGGGCCCGGGGTCGACTTTAGAGTGACTTTTGACTTTTGATTAAGAACTTGGTATTTTCTTATGGAATTGATTCCTTTAGCTCGTGTTGATTGTATCAAATTATTTATGGCTAGATTCGAGATGTTCAGAGGCCGATTCGCGAGGCAAGGGCTTGCTAGTGGAGTGATTCGAGTTGCTTGAGGTAAGTATCGTATTTAAACTCGGTTGATGCACCAGTTGCCTGAATTGTTGTGATAGCCACGTGCTTTTGGGTGCGCACATGTGTGGGGATGATCCCATGTGCAGGGCACCGGGGTTGTATATTCATGTTTGGGTTGTGCTCGGGCTCCTATAACCTCAGAAATGACTGTTAAGCTTCGAGCTTCGATATCTAGTATGTGATAACAGTTTATGTGATCTAATTGAGCCATGATGAGTTTGCTTAGAGGTTTAATCCTTGAACGAATTTGATATACGTTTTGCATTGATGAAATTTTCGGATTTAGCTGCGATAGCACACTTTGCATATGCATACACTTTAGCATGTTATTATACAAGTCGAGGGATAGGAGAATCTTATCTCATTCATTATATACTCGTACACTTGCTTTATTGCTTCTGTATGATATTTTGGACTGGGGCATGCGGTTATGCTGGGCGGATTATGTTATTGGCATGTGAGTTGTCCGTGCAGCACGTGAGTTATCCGTGCGGATTCATATGTTGATATTATTAGCACGTGAGTTGTCCGTGCAGCATGTGAGTTGTCCGTACGGATCCATATATTTATATTATTGACACGTGAGTTGTCCGTGTCGCATGTGAGTCGTCCGTGCAGATTCTATTGTTAGCACGTGAGTTGTCCGTGCAGTGTGTGAAACTTGTATTTTTTTTATCTTTTATCTGATTTACTTGTTTTCTCTCCCCTATATGCCATAATATTGTTGAGCAGGGCAGCTGAGAACCAGTGCACATGCACACACAGATATTTGTATCACGAAGCCTTATGGGCTAGCTTTAAATCTCTATCATGTTAATTAAAAAGGATAGAATTGTACTGATTTAACTAGTTACTTCAACAAATTAAGCTTCTCTTACCCTGCCTTGTTTATTTGCGATACTTATTGAGTTGGTTGTACTCACACTACACCCTGCACCTCGTGTGCAGATTCAGGCATTTTCGGACACGGTGGTCGTTGATCGTGGAGTCTCCCTATTCGGAGAACTTCGAGGTAGTTGCTTGGCGTCCGCAGACCTTGATCCTCATTTCCCTATCTTTCGGTTTTATGTATTTAGTCTTACTTTCCAAACAGTGTACTAGACTATGTTGTTATATATTTATAATGCTCATGTACTCCGTGACACCCAGATCTTTTGGGAGGATTTTGTATTGAGTTTCGAGGTACATATCCAGTATTTTGGAAAATTCTTAATTATTTAAACTTTCTTCCGCATATTTGAGTTTTAAAAAAAATGTTGATATGTGTGAGATGTCGGTTTGCCTAGTACTACGATATGCGTCATCACGACAAGTCGACTTTTGGGTGGTGACAGCTAGTAACAACTAAGGATGCCTTCTTCCAAAGCCTTGGTTTCAACAATTGCAATTATTATATTATAATATAAGGTTGGAACTTGGTTTTTTTCGCTTAAACTTTTCCTCAAAGGCAGACCCCATACATCATATTCTATATCTATATTTAAAACTAATTGCTTGTAAATTAATAGGTATATTAATACAGTAACTGGAATATTGATTTCTAGTCATGACATGTCATTGTATTAATCTTGTTTAAAATTTCTGTTTGCAAGGCTGTCAGTTTTAAGGATGTTTTAGCCAATTGTGTTTGTACGTACGATAATATATATTGTTGTATTTACCTACAAGTATTCAATATTGAGATAGTTTTGTTATGTTAATGCCAAGTTGTTTCCAGTTTTGGTCATGAAATAGATACAATGTCTAAACAACAAATTAAATCACAAACACCATCTGCCACTTGATTATTAGCTAGCTACCGTTGCAACTAATTAATGTAAAATTTCACTAAACTCAATTATGAATATACCTTCCCACTCTGATTTTTATTTCAATATTATGTTGTTGATGGATTAAGTGCATGCGGAACCCGATTGTATTCCTCAAATTGTATATTTATATTGAACTTTTCAATAATTTATAAGAGACTTCAATTTATTAATTTGAAACGACAAAGATGGAGTTTTGTTGTATATATTTTATATTATTCTTAATTCTATAAATAACTTATATGAGTAAATACATATTAAGCCATTTTATCCTGGAAACAAAAATCAAAGTAGTTTTACTAAAATGACAATACAAAATTGGAGGCCAAGCAAGTAAACTTCATGAAATGATACAGATGCTTTTAAGTAGCACAAACTTTTTGGTAAGAAGAAAAAAAGGAAAAAGAGAGCGCGTTTCAATATCTGTGTTTGATGTAAAATAAAGTTAAAATGGTCCATAATTTGAGATAATAATTGCAAAATGGTAAGGAGATGCCTTAAATGGAACTCATTCTTCTTTCTCGAAGTCACCATTAAGGTCCACGTCAATACCTTTCATTTACATTATTTTCCTTGATTTTCACTTTATCCCGTTTAAGTAGGTATGTATTGAGTGAATCCAAGGACACGGAGGCACCCGTTTAGGGAAATTCTAAAATAAAAACCTCTGCACTTACACATTCACGAAATACATTTACTATTCTTTTATTCCATTATTTCAATATTCCGGTCTAAAAGGACCGTGCTTTTGCTTTCTTTTTCACTCGCTTTTATCTTGTTTGACTAAATAATGAGTTTAGTATATATCACATTAGTAATTAATGGTTGGTAAAATAGGGAGCAAGATAACGACATTATCAAACCCGAGATTTCATGAGTCTAGTTGATTATAAGAGGATAACCAACTGCCTAGAAAATGAATACTCAACCCTCTAGAATGATTCTAGTCGTTTGTTAAGTTAAGGTTGTTGGTAATTTGAATTTCAAACTCTTTTAAATGATGATAATTCACTAACTACGGAATAAGGGCAGTAATTTGAGCGCAACCGTATTTAACCCGTTCAATCTGGTCAAGGTTGGGCCGGTCATTGACCCGCCGTAAAAATTTCATGTGACGCCCTATTTGGTCGCCCTTATTTAACTTGTACCCCCTTTAAAAATAATTGTCTGTACTAGTACCCAAAGTACAGATAACTTCAGACATTTTCCTGCGCTCCTCCTATTTCTTCTTCTTCTTCTTAGTCACTGTGAAAATAAAGGTGACGATGAATGTATATGGTGTTTGTGAGCAGATTTTAAGTTGGTTTATAGTGTTTTATAGTAGTGAGATGATGTGGCTCCTTTCTTTGCTATCACTTAGGGTTTATTCTTCTGAATGATATCAATGCAAAATGGGTTTGTTAGATTTGTTGTTGTTTTAACAAATTTATAATTGGAGTTTGTTCTTTATGATATTTGGACGCTATGCTTCAAGTTTGAGCTTATTTGGAGTAGTTCTAGGTATTGAATCGTGTGTTAGATTGTTGAAATTCGAAGAACAAATTTTTGTTTCTAGGGAATTTGCACTTCAGACCTATTTTGACAAGAGTGAGTTGCTCTAGTGGTAAGTACCATCCACTTCCAACCAACAGGTTGTGAGTTCGAGTCACCCCAAGAGTAAGGTGGGGAGTTCTTGGAGGGAGGGATGCCGAGGGTCTATCGAAAACAGTCTCTCTATCGCAGGGTAGGGGTAAGGTCTGCGTACACATTACCCTCCCCATACCCCACTAGTGGGATTATACTGAGTTGTTGTTGTTGTTGAAGTGAAAATATTGGTTGTACTTCATACTTATTTTCCCTTAAGTGCATCTTAAGTGTAATTTTTTACTTCAGATCTATTTGGCCTTAAGTGCATGAAATATTTGTTGTACTTGAAACCTATTTTGCCTTAAGTGCAATATTTAAACTTAATTGGCCTTAAGTGCATTGTATATCAGACTGAATTTTTTTTTTCAACTTCAAACCCGATAATGCACATGACTCACTCAGGACGGCTCAGACCTGACTCTCAAGTTAAAGCAACTAGCACAACTATCATAAAATTTAAGCACACGAGAATTAATCACAAGAGTCGAAAGATGAGCCTCGGTGTCAAAAGAAAGCCACACATATTTGCCAAGGCATGTAATTACAAAGATCATGAAGAAAGTACTTAATGCAAATTCTCCACCTCTAAGCTCCAATATAAAATATGTCAAAAAGCATAGATACTCAAGTTCTCCCCATTCCATTATCAGTTTAAAAAGAAAAGGCAAAAATCTTTTTGTATTTTTATTTGGACTTTAAACCCTCAAGAAAACTGTCTAGGAAGTCCATCATCGGAAAAAGTCCAAAACCTTTTGAAAATCTACCTACAAGAAAAAAACTACTATCCGGTTCAAAGAGTCATCCCTTAAAAAAGAATCGTGGGCATAAGAAAAACCAAGAGAGATTGTTTCTACCTAATTATTTTTATTTATTTTTTATTTTGATTTTTTTTCAACACACATAAGATAATACAACTAAAATAGCATAGGAAATTACCAATCAGTCTCTTCACCACACATTTAAAATTATGCATTGTCTCCGATGCACACCCATAAATACAATAGGATTAAAGAAACTCCCTGGTAGGCTAAAGGTTGAAGCATTAACATCCTATGGGGTACTCAGACTTCTCCCAAACTTGATTCATTATGCATGCACCCACACTTAGTTCTAACCATCTCACTTGCTTTTGCTTTCTTCCGATAGCCTTTCTTCCCATGCTCCTAGAAAATCGAAAACAACACTACAAAAATAATGCAATTTTTTTTTAAAAAAAAATTAAAAATAAAAGAAAGCATTAAAGTTGATTTGCCTTCTAATAAGCTCCTGATTTAACGCCGCGGCACGATGTGAATCACTTTCTTCCTCCACCTCGAGCTTATGAATTGAACTACAAGTTTTGCTTCAAGTTTTCAGTTATGCTCCAGGGTGTGGAACAACTCTAACTGGCCCAAGGAGATAATATAGTATTCTGCACTTCTTAGCCTTTACATGAGGTGTGTAATCCTGACTTTCTGGGAAGAAGAATTTCAGAATGTAGGTACCTTGTTCCTCATTCCTTGACTCCTCAATTTGCTCGGATGACTCTATTTTCATATCATCATCCAAACACAATGTAGAAAAATACTTGGAGTGAGGACCACTACGCTCAAACACATGAACTTCAGGATTGTCAATATCCTCAACACCGATCACACTAGAGTTAATAAAATTTGTATCCTCAATGTCCTTGGCTGACTCTAATATTACTTCTTCAACATCGGCATTCTCAAATTCTAGTTGGATAGATTGTTAGTGTTCTACTATCCTTAATATTAACTTGTTGAGCATTAAAAGCTTTAACTAATTGACTCACTTGAGCCTCCAAGTTGCGAATAGTTGCTTCTTGCCTTTGTATGTGCAGTTGTTTCTCATTATTTTATTCCATAAGGCACCTTAGCATATCATTGATCTCTTTCAGGTTATCATACCTGGGTGCTTTGTTCCTATTAATTTCACACGAAAAAGTAGAACTATCATAGTAAGGGGTTGGGGGAGGATAAGAAATATAAGCACAACCATAAAAGTGACCATCTTGACTAACACAGACATCACATATATTCCACACATAATATTGAGTTGGTTCACATAACTCACTCTCGAAAATATTTTTATAATTTTGCCACGGGTGATTTCCTTCACAATATATATAAGGATCAAAAGTAGAATTACCAACACCTAAACTCTCATAATTTCAAGATGTCATGTTTCTCAAAATCAAAAATTAAAATAAAAGAAAAGTTCAAACTTGAAACCAAGTAATATTTACAGCTATAGCTACACTGTTAGTTCTCCAGCAACGGCGCTAAAATTTTATCACGCCCAACTCTAGTCCTAAAAAGGATAAGCGGTCTCTACAAATATAATCCGGTCTAAGAGTCCGGAGTCGAATCCCACAGAGAACTAAGGTTTAGCTATAATATTTTACTATCACTAAGAAGACAAACTCGAACAATTTCTAAGTTATAAATATAAAGATTCTTATGTCTAACTAATTAACAAATAAATTAAAGGAGAGAATTAATAACTAAAGTTACTAAGGGTTTGAGACAAGATTAAGGAGACATAGAGTTATGATTTTTCCAATTTTCGGAATCCTTCCCGCTATGTCTTCTATATTATCGCCTAAGTATTCTCTACTAATCGTGAGTACTTCAGGTGTCGTAATTCTCTTTCGAGAAACTATCACAATTTACTAGAGATATTCTCTCGAACTACCCTAGTTGGCATTAGTTCACCGCTCACTAAGATCACACCAAGGTTTCGTTATTTTAAATCCCGCCTTTAAACACTTCGTATCGATTTCTCACATACGTTAAGAGTGATGTTGTTCAATAACTACTTAAATATGTACCTTCTCTCAAGCAATACATACTATATAGGTACAGTCAATTGATGGCCATTCAATCAACAACAATAAACACGTAGTTGAACAAGTAGAGAAATCCAATGACTCAATTATATAAAAACATAACAAGAATTTATCTTATAAAAGGTTCCATCAAAATCCTACACAACAAATTAGCTATTCATAATAATATACAAAACTACAATACTAGAATTCATAATCAATAATGGAAAATAGGACGAAGAAAGTGAAAAACTCGTAGAAGAATTCTCCGCCTTGCTCCTATAGTGTTCTTGCCTCTCCAAAGTCTTCTCTCCCTCAAAAAGTGGGTAACTCTCATATTTATATGGTTTAGGGTTGAGTTGGGCCGAATTTGGCTTCTCCTAATTCGGATTGGAGAAGCTGATTTTTTCTGCTCCGGTCCGGTCTAGCGAAGCGAATCTCGCTTCGTTGTCCCATATTTCTCTCTTCAGCTTTTCTTTCACCAATGTTTCTCCTATTTGATCATTTTCCGCACAAGTTTTTCCTACATATAAGAAACACATAATGAGTATATTTTTACTTCAAAAGCAATATGAACTCCCGCAATTCGTACAAGAAATAACACACAAACACACTCAAAATATGCACTTTTCATCCTTTATCAGTAAACATGTTTTGAGATTGAGCAAATTATACTTTTACTTTTTAATTCTAAAAGATTCTCTAGTAATAAGATATCACAAGTCACTAGATTGTAAATTAGAGTTTCGAGATTTGGTTTCTATGTCAAAAACAATTGGGGTGAACAAGCTCAAAGGCGCGGCTATGTATATAATCCAGCAAAAACTGAAAAGGCTAACACATTTTCTTAGTGCCAGGTCTAGAAATATTATAGGCAATGTCTTTGATAAGATAAGAGAACTGGAGCACCAAGTAGAGACTCTAGAAGTTGCATATAAACAAGATAATTCTGATTGTAATAGAGACAAATTACAATGTCTCTACACACAACAGATTAAATGGATGAAAATGGAGACATCTATATTGAAACAAAAGGCAAGGGTCAAGTGGCAAGATGAAGGAGACACTAACACAAAAATTTTCCATAGTGTGATCAGACAAAAAAAGAAGGAAAAGAGCCTATCTGCACAGAATTAAAGATGCATAAGGTCAATGGGTACAAGAAAATGAATCAATATCAAAGGCAGTTCAATACTACAATCAACTATTCAACCAGCCTCAACAAACCACTGACTACAACTTTCTCAAAAGAGTGGAACCTTTAGTCACTGAAGATGACAATAATAAGCTGATTTCACATCCTACTATGGAGGAGATCAAGGAGGCAATAGATGGACTTCATCCTGATAGTGCAGCTGGTCCATACGAATTCAATAGATTATTTTATCAGAAATGCTGGATAATTATTATTGCTGATATTTTTGCTATAGTAGAAGAATTCTTTAATGGGAGGAGGCTGTCTAAATACATTACTCATACTTGTCTTATTTTGCTTCCAAAAGTTTAAGATCCAACTTCCTTTGCTCAGCTTAGACCTATTAGTCTGAGCAACTTTACTAACAAAATAATTTCCAAAATCTTCTCCAACAGACTTGCAACTCTCCTTCCTAAACTAATTTCTACAAATCAATTTGACTTCGTGAAAGAGAGGCTGATAACGGGAACATTCTGCTGACACATGAGATAGTTCACGACATAAAGAATAAGTACAAATGTGAAAATATAGTGATTAAGCTCGATATGGCTAAGGCATATAATAAAATATCTTGGTCGTTTCTTATTGATGTATTGAAAAAGATGGGCTTCTTTGAGAACAACATTGATATGATATATAGACTTATAGAATATGTTTAGTATTCCATAATGGTCAATGGTATTAGATATGGATTCTTCCATTCAACTAAAGGATTGAAAAAAGGTGACCCTCTATCACCCGGGTTCTTCATTTTGGCAGCAGAAGCTTTGACAAAAGCCTTGAACTATTTATGTGAAAAGGAAGGATACAAATGCTATTCTATGCAACAAAGGGGTCCTCAAGTAAACCATCTATGTTATGCAGATCGCATAGTAATCTTCACCTCAGGGGACAAAGCCTCTATTAAGATGATCATGAAGAAGTACATCAATATGCAGTTGTGTCAGGTCAAGAGATCAGTAAAGAAAAGAGCTTATTTATTACAGCTACATACAGCTTAGAGAAGAAAAGAAAAATGATCAAAAGGATCACTGGCTTTCAGCATCAGTGCTTCCTTTTTAGATACCTCGGGTGTCCAATCTATCCACGCAGAAAGAAGATTATTTATTTCACAGATGTTGCCAAAGTAGTGATAAATAAAATCAATAGTTGGTAAGACAAGTTACTATCAATAGGAGACAGGGCTACTCTTATAAAACATGTCTTGCAGTCTCAAACAATTTTGCACTATGGCATCTGTGTTTCCCCCAAAAATAATTCTAAAACAATTGGAGAAATACTCCTACAACTTTTTCTGGGGACAAACTGAAGACAAAAAGAAATATCACCGGTGCTCTTGGAGGAAGTTATGTTATCCTATTGAGGAGGGAGGTGCAGGTTTTAAAAGGCTGAAAGATATATGCAAAGCTTTTAGTGCTAAAAGATGGTGGAGGTTTAGAGGAGATGATAACTTATGGTCACTCTTTCTAAAAGCCAAATATTATCAAAGAAGCCATCCTGTAACAAGGATAGTACAAATCAGGACATTCTGCAACCTGGAGAGATCTTACTATGATCTGAAATAGTGTGGAATCACATATACTATGGAAGATAAATGAAGCCAAAACATCCTTTTGGTTGGATAATTGGACTGGGGACCATTGGCAACTCATATGAACTTTGAAGGCAGACCAGAAAATCTAATGGTTGAAAATTGTATTATCAATAATAACTGGAAATGGAATTCATCAACAGTATAATGCCAAATTATTTGGCACATGTCATATTTAAAAATCCCATCGGAGAGAGAAACGTAAAGGATCAACCAGTATGACAACTTACCACTTCAGGAGCTTTGTCATGTAGTTCTTGGGATCTTCTTAGACAAAAAAATGAAAAGTTGCAACTATAGAAAGAAATCTGGAGAAAAGACATCCCTTTCAAGATGTCTTTTATGTTACGGAGGCTGGTTAAAAGTAAAGTTCCTCTTGATGAAGTTATTTGAAATATTGGACAAATTATTGTACCAAATTATAGCTGCTGCAATCAACCCAAAGATGAAACTATTGAACACGTCTTTATCATTGGTGATATAACTACTATTATATAGAATCTTTTTGCAAGCCCTATGGGTGTCCATATGGGAGGTTGGAATATAATCTTTATGATGCATAACTGAAATGGCACAAAGTGCAGGAATTCCCTGCAGAAGCTACTAGTTCAATCATCCCCAATATTCATATTTTGGAAATTATGGAAAACAAGATGCTCTGCCAGATATGGAAAAGAAAAAATATCTACATCTAGAATAAACAGCGAAGTTCTATTCCATACAAATTTTCTAATGAAGAAGATATGAATTATCTTTGACTTCTCATGGTAATGGCAAAAGATTTTTAGGGAGATGGAGTTTATCACTGTCAATCTTATATGTAGAATTGTAAATTAGAACAAACCTCTTGATTTTTGGTTGAAGATAAATACTGATGGTAGCAGCAATAGCACAAATAAGACATCGGGAATAGGAGGAGTTGTTAGGAACATAAATGGAGAGCAAATTCAGGCATTTGTTAAGGCTCTAATGTTCTGCACTAACAATTGTGTCGAAGTTGAAGCAACTTTCCTTTGTTGTAAATTGGTGTATACTTATGAACAAGGAACATGTTATCATAGAATTAGATTCACAATTTGTGGTGTATATGTTACTAGGAAAGATGAATGTTTCATGGAATCTTGAATATGTAGTCCCATCAATGAAAAAGGGTATAATGAAGCAGAACATGAGGATTCAACATTGTCATAGGAAAGCTAACAAAGTAGCTAATGTGTTCACTAAACATAGTGCAACCTTACAACAATTCAACCTCCCAAAAATCTATAACAGGAAGATGGATATGCCAGCAGAGGCCAGAGGTCCATACACTTTGGACAAAGCAGGAGTAACTTTTTTAAGAATCAGGAAACCTAAACACAGTTCCACATTTCCTCTTGCTTCTTATTGTATATGATGTTACAGTATAACGGGACGAGATTTCTCCCATACTGATATTTTGGTACATAATGTAACCCTAGCGGTAGTATTAACACTAAGACCAAAACTTCTTGGCTGTTATTGGTACAGAGACACTAGTACAGTCTTTTTTTGTGAGCTTAAAAGTGTAAATGAGTTGGGAATTGTCACGACCCAAAGCGATTGGTCATGACGAGTGCCCGAGTCTTACCTGTCGAATACCCTTAAGCAAGGTCAATATATAAACAAGAATTTAGGGTAGGTCATGAATAACATCTGTCAATAAACTGCTGAATCACGTGTATAACATACGTGAGGAAAATATACATGTCCAAAAGACATATATACATATACATGCGGAATACAGAAGGGCGAGCCGACAAGGCTGCTATAGACAACTATACATCCAAGACTGGAAGCCGACAAGGCCACATACTATCCAACTATACATAACTATCTACAGACCTCTAATAGCATGTATAACTATATAATGGACGGGACTGAGCCCCGTCGTACCCATATCTACATACCAAAATAGCGTACCAAAATTAGTAACAGCTCCGGATCAACTCGAACACACCAACTCTCACTGATCAAAGATCCTAAAAAGGGAGACCGTCAGCCTGTCTACCTGCACCTGCGGGTATAAAATATAGCGTCCCCAGGCAAAAGGGACGTCAGTACGAATAATGAACTGAGTATGTAACGCATGAAAATAAGTACATAAAGACATAGATGAAACATGGAGTAAAGAATTCCATATGTGAGTCTAAATAAACTTGTAAATCCTGAAATATTTATAATGTCATGTACGTGCATATAAATGTCGTATCATGCATAGGTATAGGTGTACATAACATCATCAAGCCTCTGAGGGCATCTCATCATATCATCTCGGCCACTGTGGGCAAAATCATCAACATATACCAGCTGATCGGGTGGTGGTGCGTATATAACGACGTAACATTTTCCCATATCCCATATACATATAATATACACGTATATAATGCCATCTGGTTATGGGTCAATGTACATGTATAAATGAATGAAATGCATAAGAAATACGTTAATAAGATTTATCGGAATATCATAAGATCAATATGCCTTTTAGATAAACTTTATCAACTACGTATTTTTCTGAAACCCATGAACAGAAGATATAATAATAATAATTCACATGGGGAATCAAGAATATAGGAACCCCTAGTACTTCTATGAATAGTCATTTATGAAAGTTGTGCATTTGCTCGTTTCGTTTATATAGTATGAATCATGCCAAAAGAAAGAAGGGATAGCCTTGACATACATGAATTGATACTCTTGACAATCCCTCTAACACACGCCAATCACGACGAAATACATAACGACGGATCAGAGTAGGAAAAAATCCGTATGATATTCTTTAGAAAGATTGTACTGTGTTCTCTTAGAATCGAAATTCTCACGTTGCTAAGTGTCTTGTATGAATTTTGTAGCAAATCACGTTGCTGCAGTGTTATGAAATTTCATATGAATTCATTTGGGAATTCATCTGTTACTTAGCACATACACCCCCCCCCCCCCCCCCCCCTTAAAGACGTAGGAAGATGTCTTAAAATTTTAGGTTGTGGGCGCTACTTTTTTGATGATTTAGCCACATAATCCTCTAAGTGTGCCACCTAATTATATGAACGTAAGAGTCACATTTATCTAAGGTCCTTGGCATCCACGTTGATATTCTTTAGGCTTATCCAAAGATCTTAATTAATTAGCTAATCTCCCACTCAAATCAATAATTAACCAATTACCCACATAATTAAGAATTATCTCAAATTGCTTAAAATACTACTCACTTTTAACACACTTCATACACCTTGCTATCATGGTCATGTGGTACCTTGTATGACACTAGTCCATAAATACCGGTTATTATCGCTCGGACCGTATTTTATTCAAAATTGACAACCTTCAACGAAACTCATTTTCTTTGATTCGTTTACCCTCTAACCTTCACGGCACTCACTTATCACTTGTTACAAATAACATAAATACTTATAACCTCAAAAATAATCTCATTCCCGAGCTTACGTTGATTAACTTACCGCGAAACTTTAACGTACGAAATGCGGGATGTAACAGGAATGCCCAATTCACAAGTACAATTCGAGGAGGTAAGGTCCCATATCCCCTCCATCATGTATTTACTTTTTGAATATTAATATACGAGGCAGAGGTTAATGCCAAAACCCCAATACCTACGGGTCAATATAGTCTGAGGTGAAATTGGCTTCAATAAAAAAAATGTATTCTAGTAGCTATACAAGAAGATTCTAGTATCTATGCAAGAATATTTGTACCAAACTTTCCAAGATTTCGGAAAATCTTTCTTGAGCTTAATCATACTGTGTTCAAATTAGCAAAGACCATTGTCCTATGCTGATTGAAACATTTCAAATGCGTTAATTCTTGGCTAATTGTCACGATATAATCAGGGGGATGTGAATCTGTGCTCAGCACTTGGCTCACTCCTCTATGTGAACCTACTCAACATTCTTGACTTAATACCGTCAAATAAAGCAATCCATAAGGCAAACACCAACTCCTAACATGCTTTCTTCCATGAATTGGGGATAAGATTAGACGACTTTAGTTTCATGAATTGAGTTAGTTTTCATCTATGGGTTAAGGAATCGACAACCTTAGCTAAATCGAATTAAGATCCGTCAGAGTATTATTAGGGTCTATTACAATGACTATAGCTCGGGTTTAATTGGGATTTTAATGAGACAATTGCCCTAATTGGAGCATTTCTTCCATACATTAATTACTCAAGGAATTGAAGATAACAGTCCAATTGGGTGAGGAGAAGCGGCAGATCTAGCTCGTTACTTATGGGTTCAGATGGACCAAACTCGTTTTGGTTGAACTATGTCTACGTACTAAAATATTCATTAAGTGAGTATAAGAAATAGATTGCGAATTCAATAAATCAAATGCGTTGCCGTAGAATCCCAAGTTCTAACATATAGTGTTCAAAATTTGAATTCGCCTATGGGTGGAGTCTAATGAGGAGAATTGGATTTGAGTAATGTTTACCCGAAAAACGGATAGAGTTGAATTTGTATGTAGTTTTAAGGATATGTGATATAACTTAATACAAATCGTAAGGATAGATAGAAATATCCAATATGGATTGCAAAGAATGCAAAATAAAAAAGGTTTGAAAAAAGATGATTTTTAGGACTAAACAAGATAAATCAATTTAGGAAGCTTAAAAGAATCGCTCTTGAATATATGAGAATATGGTGCTTGAATTACAATGTAAGTCAAAACTGTCCTTTACAGAAATGTAGACATCCTCTTTATAGTGGAGGATCCTACTTTTAGATATAATTAAAAATAAATAGTGGGAGACCCGTAATAATTTAGCTTTTCCATAATTCCTGTCAGGATTCTCTCCTCTAGTGGGTTTGCAACGACTCTTGTCTGTGAGCTCGATATTGACTCGAGATTCTGGTCTTGACTCGAGCTCTCGATCTTGATTCGAGCTCGATTCTAACTCGGATCCCTGTATTGATTCGGGGTCAGTGTTGGTCGATCTCTGAATCATAAGCTCGATAACTTTACTTTGCATCATAGTTCGACTTGGATTCGAGCTTGATAATAACATCGAGCTCGACGTTGATCGGTCCTTCGGGCTCGAAGCTTAGTGACCTGACTTCGGACCTCAATCTGATACTATAAAGACGCTTCTCCGATCCAATGTATTACCATTTAAACCAGTTCGTACGAAGGACTAACCGGTTTTTACTGTTTATAAGTAAGTAAAACCCTAACATCACTAGATTTACCAAATTGCATTTAGTTTCATTCTGTTATCAATGTTTAAAGTGAATTTTGATTCTTTTAGGCTTAAAGCAATTTTTACTTTCGACTTTGCAAAGTTCAACATGTAAGACAAGCCTATAGTAAATATCCACCATCCATGTTTGAAGAAATGTCTATATATGCTTTGAGTACCCCGTGATGGACTTCGGTTTGAGTTTTGAAGTGATTATGAAAAGTACAATATTAGTTTCATGTCTCACTTCATATCTGTAATGAGTTCTTATATCTTTGAAAAATATAAAAGAAATATTCTCGTCAAATTCACATTTATATTAATATATTCATGAGCTAATTAAGAAATTAGATTTTAAGGGTAGGGTCCTAGTAAGTTAATGAATAATATCATAAGATTAAATACCTAGAAATATCCTAAAGTTCTTAATGAATCCTTTTGAAAGAAACATATAGAAATCCACATATAAGAAATTTTACAGAAGAGCTTACACCAATTGGGTCAATATCCAATATATTGTTTCCTCCCAACTTCTCCTCAAAGTCCTAACGCCCTTTCTTGAAAAATGAAAAATACTTTTATTAACAAAAAAGGAGTAGAGACTGGAGAGTAAAACATTTTATTTTAGCTTTAAACTAGTAAAGGTAGTGTGGGGACTACACTAGGGGTGGTCCAACAGCTTAAGCCCACTCTATCTTCACCCTTTTCAAAGAAAAAAGTCCTTTTCTCATCCATTATCGGAGGGTGACATGTTTCACGTGTCTATACTTGAAAGCTTGTTGGAACGCATGAGATGTCTACAAATGGAATCCTCTTACATTCGATATATTGAAATTAATTAACATGATTAATTCGTATATTTGTTGGGTAGACCTATTAAGGTTAAAGTACCCTCTTTTAAAAAGTTCTTAATTTTTGGATTAAAACAACATTCTTCATTTTTAAGATTGAAACGCATTTCACTAAGAGTGAAGAGGTTCAACCAACTTTTCATATCTATTGATGAAGTGGAGTCCTCTTAAGAAGTGACCACACACAAAACAAAAGAAAAAAGAGAAAAAGTACGTTTGATAATCTTTGTGGCTAGATTTGCAATCCACATCAGAGTTAGCCGTCTTTTTGTTAAAAGCTTTATAGCTAACAAACACCCACCATTCGACTTGTATAGGCCTGTGTTAAACCTTTTTAATTAATACCCATTTTCAAAGGGACAAGAAAAAGAAATATTGAAAAATTGAACAACTTTGAATCTTGCTTCATAACATCAGCAATGATATCAGCACCAATTTGTAATAGCTTTCTCATGGATCTTAGCTCATAAGGCTCCACACAGATATTAATGCCTTTTTGTTCTAGTATTTTTGTATCAATCTGCTACTTTTATTTTTTATTAAATAAATAGAACATTACGATTGTTAAGAGAATAATAGAAATCGGATAGCATAAAAGTCGAGCTCCTTTGTTTTAAAGTTGTATACGGGTGAAACCGAGCTCATGATGCATCCTAGTCTCCGACAAGGTAAGCCAAAGCTAGAGACATGGCAATAAGGGACCGAAATCGAGCCAAAATCCTACCGGACTAGAACCCGGGAGCATGACGCCTGCCTTCGAGAATATCGAGGCCATGATCTCGGAATCGGTCCTAGCCTCGAGTGACTTCGAAGAACATTGTCAGACAATCCAGTATAGCCAACAGAAGGACGAAGTATCCGGGACCGGACGAATATTACGGCGGGGATTTCGGCGCGTATCGATAAGGAGCCGGCAATCAGTGAATCAGAAGATTTTTTTTACCTTTTATAGAGTTGTACCTAAAATAGGACTCTCCTACTATATAAAGGGGGTCTAATAATTCATTTGACACATTGTAATACGCCCTCAAAAGCAATACATTATTATTTTCTCTATCTTTAAGCTCATGTTCTTCTGTTTATCAACATCGATTGTGGTGAGCCCGGCTCGAGGGCAATTATTCTATCAAGGCTGAAATTAGCCAACTCGTGTGGTTTGAATTTATCTTATCTTTATTTACTCAATATCAACTTAATTTATCACTTTATGTCAAGTTAATCCGCGTATCCTTAAAATCACTTACAAATTCAATTGTTATCCGATTTTGAGGGTAAACAGTTTGGTGCCCACTGTGGGGCTAAGGATAATAGCAGCAATTTGATACAAATTCCCGTAACACACCCTATTTTACACTTGTTCTTTGAAGCGTATTTGATTCCAGGTTAAAATCAAATGTTAAACCCACCGTCTGCCCCTCTAAACACGGATACGGAGTCCAGCCACCATGGCGAAAACAACAATGCAACACCCGGTAACGAGGTGCCCCCAGTCGATCTTGGTGGAGTACTGGTGGCGAATCCCATCGACGCCAGTTCGCATGTGGCCATCAATACAAATTTGCCTACCGATCCCGAGAACAATGTACGCAGGGAAGTCCGATCAATTGCCCAGAATACGCACGACGTTGAAAATGATGTGATCAACTTGTGAGTGATCTTCGAAATGTTACAAGTTCAACAGGCGGCGATAGCCTAGTTACAGAACCAAAGGCGAGCGCCGAGCAGGGTTGAGCCCGAGCCATCACGGGAAGTAATCCACATGAATGAACCGATCACAGAGAGACCGAATGAAAGTGAATCGGGGACTAGCCCCGAGATCATAAAAATGCTTACAGAATTGACAAAACGCATAGAATCGGGGGAGAAAAAAATCGAAGCCAATGACAAAAAGGTGAAAACCTACAATTCCAGGGTCGACCAAATCCCAAGAGCACCTCCGATATTGAAGGGCCTGTATTCCGAGAAGTTTGTTCAAAAACTCTTTCCCCCGAGCATAGCGCCGAAGCCGATCCCTAAAAAGTTCCGCATGCCCGAAATGTAAGGCTCCATAAAATTTTGCAAAAAGAAAAATTATGTTTCATGGTGTCGAACTAGGTTTACGTGTTTAAGGATTGTAGAAATTCTTCGCGGCTCGGACTTTTTGGGTTGAACAATACACCGAAAAGTAAAGAAAAATTTTTGGCAGAAAAACGCATTTTTGCGGTCCATTATGCTACTGCAGAATCACTCTGCGGGCCGCATAATGGCCGCAGAAGTGAGGCAGGACAGGGTCAGTCTGGAAGCAATTATGCGGTCGACTATGCGACTACATAACTGTTCTGCGTTGCATTATGCGACCGCAGAACAGTTATGCGGACCGCAGACATAAATAGATGTTTGCCCGTGTTGGACACCAATTATGCGACCGATATGCGGTCCGCATACCGATTATGCGATCGCAGACCTTGTTCCATAGCTCCATTTTTGTGTTTTTAAAACCCGAACCTATTTCGTTAAATACACTCTTCGGGCCATTTTTGAGCTATAATCTGACATTTTAGAGCGAGAGTGAGTGCCCTGGAGTGAGAAGGTGTTCTTCAATAATTGTTCTTCAATTCTTGCTCAAGTTTTGGAAGATTAAGAAGGAAAACTCACTAGGTCTTCATCCTAGAGGTAAGATTCTACACCCTAACCCCTAATTTCGAAATTATCTGAAAATGGGTAATTAACAAGATAAATTTTGGGCATGAGAGTTGTTTATTTTACTTGCATGTGATATCAAGGGGTGTGGGATGATTGTTTAACTAGGCATGGTAAAGATTGAGTTGTGGGATGATGGAATTCTCCATAAAAGGACCTTGAAACCTTATGCACGCCTAGTGTTTGATAAAATGCTCAAATGATCTAGAACCATGATCATCTTCCTAATTTTGGTTCAATTTATTATATTTCTAAAATAGATTGAAGTTGCTAAGAATTTCGGAATATTTAGAGTGTAAGAAAGCTCAAGTGAGGTATGTTGGCTAAACCCTTCTTTAAGAATTGGAATTCCCATTTTCCTTGTAAGTTCCGAGATGTTGATTACAAATCGAGTATTCCGATAAGTTTTGTGGTGAAGATATATGTTCAATTCGTGTTTCAAATGCTCTTATCATATTGCATTATAAATTGAAGATGTGTCCCAAACTATGGATTGTGTATCCATATGTTATAATTTCAAGTCGTGATTTATGTGAAAGTTATTATGCCAAGTTGTGAAGAGATTGTGATTGGGATACACCTCCACCCGCATATATTGTGGTGAGGCGGTATGGCCACTTTGTGTAGGGATTATGGTATTATGGGACTGCACATCCACCCGCGCACATTGGGGTGAGGCGATACGGCCGCTTTGTGTATAGTTTTGGTATTGTTGTGGCACCACCACCCACATATATATATTGGGGTGAGGCGGTATAGCCGCTATGTGTTGGTATTGGTATCATTGATGCATTTCCGCCCGCATACATTAGGGTGAAGCGGCATAGCCGCTTTGTGTTGGCATTGGTATCGTTGATGCATTTCCACCCGCATACATTGGGGTGAGGCAGCATAGCCGCTTTATATAGGTTCTTGGTACTGTGGTTATATCTCCAGCAGCATACATTGGGGTGAGGCGGAAGGGCCGCTTGAGTAGAGTTATGGTATTGTACTTACACCTCCACCTGCACACATCGGGTGAGGCGGTGGGGCCGCTTTGTGTGAAGATGGTTACAGAGGATCTCATCTTAAATCCTATAAATGTTATTGATAGCTCTTAATAAGCTTGCTATGGTTTAAACGGTTATCCATATTATTCTATTATCGCCGTGATTCATCATATTCATATTGTATTTCTAAATTCTTAAATTGGTGTTTGTTTTCATACTAGTACTATTCGACGGTACTAACGTCCCTTTGTTGGGGGCGTTGCATCTTTAAATGGATGCAGGTAGTTCCACAATAGAAGATATTGATCAGTAATAGTAGTACACCTTCTTCCCAGCTGACTTGGTGAGCCTCACTTCATCCCGGGGCTATGTATATTTTGTTCTTTGTGGATTCTGTTTGAGGTATAGCCGGGGCCTTGTTGCCGGCATTATCATTGTACTATTCTTTATCTATAGAGGCTCCGTAGATATAGTGTGAGTTATGTATTGGTGCTGGGAAAGTCAAAATATGTTATGTGGTTGTATTATTTGTCCATTTGAGACTTTAAAAATAATACAAACTATTGGTGATTAATGGGTATTGTGGACATGATTACGTTTTTGTCTAATTAAGAAAAATATGTATTATCTCTATTCATGGATGAGTTTGGATAGAATGAAATCTAACAGGCTTGCTCGGTCAGGTTCACTCGGTTGAGCGCTGGTCTCGCTCCTCGATTTTGGGGCGTGACAAACTTGGTATCAGAGCCTAAGGTTTTAAAGTGTCCTAGGATGTCTCGGAACCGTGTCTAGTAGAGTCCTTATTATCGGTGTGTTGTTGACCACATCTATAATTAGGATGTTACATAGGCATTTAGGAATAATACCCTTCTTTCATGTTCTTGATCGTGCGATAAAGCTGGTTGTAAGATTGTTCCTCCTTTAACTCCGAGTTGCTCTAATTTTCAGTACATGGCACCTAAGAAGAAGGCAAGAACTGGCCAAAGAGCCAATGTCACCCCAGGAGTGACAGTTGATCCTATAATTGATGATGCGGGTGAGAACCCGAGGAGTGAGAATATTCCTCCAGTTACTACACTGCTTGACTCTACAACAACTGATCAGACCACACCTTTCCCAACACCTACAGAAGGTGCAACGGTTCCTCCAACTGATATACCAATTCCACCTCCAGCTCCAGCNATTGATATTAGGGGAGCCATACAAATGTTGACATAGTTAGTGGCTTCTCAGGCCCAGAGATCGAGTGTTGGGCCTACTTCTTCCAGTCATCCAGGGGAATCTGCTAGTTCCAGGGTGAACAAGTTTCTTCAGTTAGATCATCCAGTGTTTACGGGTACTGATCCCGAGGAGGACCCCCAGGACTTCATTGATGAGATGTACAAGGCTCTTCGGGTTATGCATGCTATAGAGACAGAGGGAGTGGAGTTGACCTCCTACCGCATGAAAGGGATGGCCTATTCTTGGTTTGAATTGTGGGAGGAATCCCGTGAGGAGGGAAGCCCTCCGGCAAGGTGGGGTGAATTCACAGATGCCTTTATGGATCATTTCTTGCCTGCCGAAACTAAGGCAGCTCGTGCCGCTAAAGCAGGGTAGTATGAATGTGTGGGAGTACCATATGGAGTTTGTGCGCCTGTCTAACTATGCTATTCACATGTTGCTCACTATGGAGGCTAGAGCTCGTCGGTTTGTACAAGGCCTTAGCCTTTTGGTTATCAATGAGGTCTCTACAGCTGCCTTGAATTCCTATATGAAATATGGTAAGATGGTGGCATTTGCTCAAGCCACAGAGACCCACAAACTGAAGAATAGAATGGAGCGTCAGAGTAGCAGCAAGGCCCGGTCCGCGGGCAACTTTGGTGGTTCTTCCGGTGGTGGTGGTGGTAGGTCGGCATTTAGGGGAGGGTTATTAGGACCATCCCAATCATTCGCCGAATCTTCGATGGGTGCACAGTCATCTAGACCTAGTCAGGGCAACAAGGGTCCCCATCAGCAGGGTCGGCCCGACAGAAGGTTTCAGCAGTGGAGGCTTCCATGCCCTAAGTGTGGGAGGATGCACTTTGGGTCCTGCTTCATGGACCTACCATTATGCTATGGGTGTGGTGTGAGGGATCACATTCAGAGAGATTGCTGCTCGTCCTGCCAAATTATGGGCAGAGATGCAGCACCTCCAGCTAATTCTGCCGCTACTACATCCACAGCACATCCAGCTCGAGGCACCCCAGCACCCGCAGGGCGTGGTGCAGCTAGGGGTGGAGAACAGAATTCGGGAGGACCCAACAGATTTTATGCTATGCAGAGTGTCGATAATTAGAGGCTTCTCTAGATGTTATCACAAGTACATTATCTGTCCAATCCTATGATGTATATACTCTTATTGATCCCGGTTCAACTTTGTCATATGTCACTCCTTATGTTGCTATAGAGTTTGTGATAGAACCAGAACCTCTTAATGAGCCGTTCTCTGTATCTACTCCGGTTGGTGAGTCTATTTTGGCCGCACAGGTTTATAGGGATTGTGTTGTCACGTTGCGTGGTCGGGACACCGTGGCCAATGTTATTGAATTGAAAATGGTCGATTTTGATGTGATAATGGGGATGGACTAGCTTTATTCTTGTTTTGCCAATCTGGATTGCCAAACCAGAATTGTTAGGTTCGAATTTCCAAATGAGCCAGTTATTGAGTGGAAGGGCGATGATGTGGTGCCAAAGGGTAGGTTTATTTCCTACCTTAAGGCCACAAAGATGATCAACAAGGGGTGTATTTACCATTTGGTACGGGTTACGGACACAGATGCTGAGGCACCTACACTTGAGTCTGTGCCTGTTGTGACTGAATTTCTGGGAGTCTTTCCGGATGAACTCTCTGGGATTCCACCAGACAAGGAGATTGATTTTGGGGTTGATGTGATGCCAGACACGCATCCCATATCTATTCCACCCTACAGAATGACACTAGAAGAATTGAAGGAGCTAAAGGAACAATTGAAAGATTTGTTAGAAAAATGGTTCATACGACCTAGTGTGTTGCCTTGGGGTGCACCGGTCCTTTTTGTAAGAAAGAAAGATGGGTCACTGAGAATGTGTATTGACTATCGACAGCTTAACAAGGTCACTATCAAGAATAAGTACCCACTGCCAAGGTTAGATGACTTGTTTGATCAATTGCAAGGTGCCAGGTACTTCTCCAAGATTGATTTAAGATCCGGCTATCACCAATTGAAGATCAAGGAGCGGCATTTTTCGAAAATAGCTTTTAGGACCTGGTGTGGGCATTTTGAGTTTCTAGTGATGTCTTTTGGGCTAACAAATGCCCTAGCAGCCTTCATGGATCTTATGAATCGCGTTTTCAAGCCATTCCTCGATTCTTTTGTGATAGTGTTCATTGACGATATTCTTGTATATTCGCGAAGTCGAGAAGACCATGCCGATCATCTCAAGGTAGTTCTGCAAACCCTAAATCAACACCAGTTATATGCAAAGTTTTCAAGTGTGAATTTTGGCTTGAATCGGTCATATTCTTAGGTTATGTTGTCTCTAGTGAGGGGATTAAGGTTGATCCTCAGAAAATTGCAGCTGTGAAGAATTGGTTGAGGCCTACAACTCCAACAAAGATTCGCAGTTTCTTAGGCTTAGCTAGATATGACAGAAAGTTTGTGGAGGGGTTTTCTACTCTTGCCTCTCCATTGACTAAATTTACGCAGAAGGCAATTAAGTTCCAATGGTCAAATGCTTGTGAAAAGAGTTTCCAGGAATTAAAAGTAAGATTGACTATGACACTAGTGTTGACTCTACCAGAGGGTATAGATGGATTTGTGGTATATTATGATGCTTCAAGAATCGGGCTTGGGTATGTATTAATGCAACATGGGAAGGTGATAGCTTATGCTTCTAGGCAACTAAAGAATCATGAAAAGAACTATCCAACACATGATTTAGAACTTGCGAAAGTGGTATTTGCATTGAAAATTTGGCGTCATTATTTATATGGGGTCCATGTGGATATATTCACGAACCATAAGAGCATTCAATATATTTTCAAGAAGAAGGAGTTGAATCTGAGGCAGAGAAGATAGCTTGAGTTACCTAAGAACTACAACATTGATATTCTATATCATCCGGGAAAGGCCAATGTTGTGGCAGATGCTCTTAGCCAGAAATCCATGGGTAGTTTGGCTCACTTAGAGGCATATCAAAGGCCATTGGCCAAAGAAGTTCAACGATTAGCTAGTTTGGGAGTTCGTATTGCGGACTCTAGTGAAGGAGGGGTAATTGTGCCAAATAGGGCTGAATCATCGGTTGTTGTGGAAGTCAAAGAGCAGCAATACAATGGTCCATTGTTGGTGCAATTGAAAGAGGGGATTCATAAACATACGACCATGGCCTTTTCTCTTGGCATGGATGATGGTACACTAAGGTACCAAGGGCGACTATGTGTTCCAAATGTGGGTGGTCTCCGTGAAAGAATTATGACTGAAGCTCACATTTCTTGGTATTCTGTGCACCCAGGTTCTACAAAAATGTATCATGATCTTAAGGAAGTCTATTGGTGGAATGATATGAAGAGGAATGTGGCAAACTTTGTGGCAAGATGTCCGAATTGTCAGCAAGTGATGGCCGAACACCAAAGGCTCGGTGGATTGGCACAAAATATAGAAATTCCAATGTGGAAGTGGGAAATGGTAATATGGACTTTGTGGTAGGATTACCCCATACCCCTTGTAAGTGTGACTCGATTTGGTGATTGTGGATCGACTCACGAAATCAGCACACTTTTTGCCGGTTAAGGCTACCAACACAGCGGAACAGTATGCTCAGTTGTATATCAAAGAAATAGTCAGGTTGCATGGTACCCCAGTTTTCATCATTTCTGATCGGGAAGCACAATTCACTGCTAATGTTTTGAAGAAACTTCAGTAAGGTTTGGGTACTCAGTTGAATCTTAGTACAGTCTTTCACCCGCAGACTAAAGGGAAGGCAGAGCGGAATATTTAGACGGTTGAGGATATGTTGCGTGCTTGCGTTCTAGACTTCAAAGGTAGTTGGATGATCATTTACCACTCATAGAATTTGTCTACAACAATAGCTATCATGCTAGCATTCAGATGGCACCGTTCGAGGCTTTATATTGTAGGAGATGTAGATCTCCTATTGGGTGGTTCGAAATTGGTGAAGCAGAGTTGATAGGGCCAGACCTCGTGCATCAGGCCATGGAAAATTTAAAATCATTAAGGAGCAATTGAAGACTGCTCAGAATCGTTAGAAATCTTATCTGGATGTTCGTCGTAGGGATTTGGAGTTCAAAGAAGGTGATTGGTTATTCTTGAAAGTTTTCCCCATGAAAGGAGTAATGCGGTTTGGTAAGAAAGGAAAATTGAGTCTGAGGTATGTCGGACCATACAGAATCATTCAAAGGATCGGTGAGGTGGTGTACAAGGTTGAGCTACCACCTGAGATGTCATTAGTACACCCGGTGTTTTATGTGTCTATATTGAAGAAAGTAGTTGGAGATCCAACACTCATTGTTCCGGTTAAGACTATTGAGGTTAATGAGGAATTGACTTATGAAGAGATTCCAGTTTTTATTATTGATCGGCAAGTCCGAAAGTTGAGAAACAAGGAAATTGCATCCGTGAAAGTGCTATGGCGAAACTAACAGGTTGAAGAGGCTACTTGGGAGGCCGAGGAAGAAATGAAGAGGAAGTATCCTTATTTGTTTGAACGGCCATGTATTTATGAGTTGTGCCTTATGAAAATTCTATAAAGATACTTTCTATGAATTATGTATGATTTATACATTTGATGTTAAGGGTGTTCCATTTTGGTAATATAACTGCTTGTGAGGTCACAGTTGGTGTTGTTTTGTATTATGTTACGTTGTTGGATTATGTGTATGCTGTTACGATGTGTTTCTGGGGCTCTCTGACAGGTGGATAGGCCTAGTTACAAAACAAACTCTGGCAAAAGTTTTGAAAATTTAGGGAGTTAGTGACCGCAGACACAAACAGATATTTGCCCATATTGGACACCGGTTATACGACCGATATGCGGAGCAGCCTTATTCCGGAGCTCCATTTTTGGATTTTTAAAACCCGACCCTATTTCGTTAAATACACTCTTTGAGCTATTTTTGAGCTATAATCTGACATTTTAGAGTGAGAGAGAGAGTGACATAGAGTGCGAAGGTATTCTTCAATAATTGTTCTTCAATTCTTGCTCAAGTTATGGAAGATTAAGAAGGGAAACTCACTAGGTCTTCATCCTAGAGGTAAGATTCTACACCCTAACCCCTAATTTTGAAATTATCTGAAAATGGGTAATTAGCAAGATAATTTTTGGGCATGAAAGTTGTTTATTTTACATGCATGTGATATCAAGGGGTGTAGGAAGATTGTTGAACTAGGCATGGTAAAGATTGGGTTGTGGGATGATGGAATTCTCCATAAAAGGACCTTGAAACCTTATGCACACTTAGTATTTGATAAAATGCTCAAATGAGATAGAACCATGATCATCTTCCTAATTTTGGTTCAATTTGTTATCTTTCTAAAATAGATTGAAGTTGCTAAGAATTCCGGAATATTTAGAGTGTAAGGAAGCTCAAGTGAGGTATGTTGGCTAAACTCTTCTTTAAGAATTGGAATTCTCATTTTCCTTGTAAGTTCCGAGATGTTGATTACAAATCGAGTATTCGGATAAGTTTTGTGGTGAAGATATATGTTCAATTCGTGTTTCAAATGCTCTTATCATATTTCATTATACCGCATACATTGGGGTGAGGCGGCATAGCCGCTATGTGTTGGCAATGGTATCGTTAATGCATTTCCACCCGCATACAATGGGGTGAGGCGACATAGCCGCTTTGTATAGGTTCTTGGTACTGTGGTTATACCCCTACCCACATACATTGGGGTGAGGCGGTAGGGCCACTTGAGTAGAGTTGTGGTATTATACTTATACCTCCACCTACATACATCGGGAGAGGCGGCAGGGCCATTTTGTGTGAAGATGGTTACAGAGGATCTCATCTTAAATCCTATAAATGTTATTGATAGCTTTTAATAAGTTTGATCTGGTTTAAACGGTTATCCATATTATTCTATTGTCGCCCTGATTCATCATATTCATATTGTATTTCTAAATTCTTAAATTGGTGTTTGGTTTTCATACTAGTACTATTCGACGGTACTAACGTCCCTTTTGCCGGGGGCGCTGCATCTTTAAATGGATGCAGGTGGTTCCACAGCAGGAGATATTGATCAGTAATAGCAGTACACCTTCTTCCCAGCTGACTTGGTGAGCCCCACTTTATCCCGGGGTCATGTACATTTTGTTCTTTGTGTATTCTGTTTGAGGTATAGTCGGGGCCTTATTGCCGGCATTATCATTGTACTTTTCTTTATCTATAGAGGCTCCGTAGATATAGTGTGGGTTGTGTATTGGTGCTGGGAAAGTCAAAATATGTTATGTGGTTGTATTATTTGTCCATTTGAGACTTTAAAAATGATGAAAAATATTGGTAATGAATTGGTATTATAGACATGATTATGTTTTTGTCTAATTAAGGAAAATATGCATTATCTCCATTCATGGATGAGTTTGGGTAGAATGAAATCTAACAGGCTTGCTCGGTCAGGTTCACTCGGTTGAGCACCGGTCTCGCTCCTTGGTTTTGGGGCGTGACACGAAATTCCTAAGTACAATAGAACGACCGACCCAAATGAGCATGTGACCTCCTATACATGCGCCATCAAAGGGAATGACTTGGAAGATGACGAGATCGAATCTGTTCTGCTGAAGAAGTTCGGGGAAACTCTATCCAAGGGAGATATGATATGGTATCACAACCTACCTCCTAATTCTATTGACTCGTTTGCTATGCTTAAAGATTCATTTGTAAAATCACAAGTCGATGCTATCAAGGTCGAAACCAGGAAGTCAGACCTTTTCAAAGTGAAACAAAGGAATATCGAGATGCTTAGGGAATTTGTGTTCCGGTTCGAAATGGAATGGATGGACTTACCTCCGATCGCGGACGATTGGTCCATTCAGGTCTTCACCCAGGGACTCAATGCTCGAAGCTTGTTGTTTCACAGCAGTTGAAGCAAAATCTAGTGGAATATCCGACTGTCACTTAGGCCGACGTGCATAATCGATATCAATGAAAAATCAGGGTCGAAGATAATCAACTCGGGGCCTCTTCTGGGTCCGTTTATCTCAGCAGATCAGTTGACAGAGTCGAGAGAGGCGTGAACCACAGTCGAACAGAGATTGGTATCAGCCATACAATTGAGACCGAAGAGGTGGTGGATCTGGGCGAAACTCAGTGAAAAGTGAAAGAAGGAGTGACCGAGGTCAAAACAACCGGGGACTCATGAGCAAAAATAGTTTCGACAAGCCTATCGGGCCGAATGAAGTGCCAAGACTGTCGGAGTACAACTTTAAGGTCGAGTTCGTCGCCATAGTATCCACCATTGGACGTATCAGAGACACCAAATGACCTCGACCTTTACAGTCCGATCCAGCCCAATGGGATCCTAACCTAATGTGCAAATATCATGGCACTCACGGTCACATGACAGAATATTGCCGACAATTGAGAGAGGAAGTAGCCCAACTATTCAATAACGGGCATCTCCGAGAGTTCTTGAGCACCCGACCTAAGAACCACTTTAGGAATAGAGATTCTGGTAAATATGCCGAACATGAGGAACCTCAGCACGTCATCAACATGATCATCAGTGGGGTCGATGTTCCCAGGACCAAAGTATCTATCACAAGGGAAAAATGAACTCGGGATTATGTGCTGGAGGGAACCTTGTCCTTCAATGATGAAGACGCTGAAGGGATCGTGCAGCCCCACAACGATGCACTGGTATTATCAGTACTTATAAATAAATCTCAAGTTAAGCGTGTATTAATTGATCCAGGTAGTTTGGCCAACATCATCAGATCAAGGGTCGTGGAATAGCTCGGCCTGCAAGATCAGATTGTGCCAGTGGTCCGAGTCCTAAATGGGTTCAACATGGCATGTGAGACCACTAAAAGAGAGATAACATTACCGGTGAACACCACCGGGACCGTTCAGGAAACAAAGTTCAATGTAATCAAAGGGGACATGAGGTATAATGCTTTGTTCGGGAGACCATGGATTCACAACATGAGGGCGGTACCCTCGACTCTGCACCAGGTGTTGAAATTCCCGATGCTGGGAGGAATAAAAACAGTTTACAGAGAATAGTCAGCCGCAAAAGAGATGTTCGCAGTTGACGTGGTGGTCCCAATATCCACACTTACGACACCGAAGGAGCTGGGTCCAGTCACCAAGGGAGAAACCAAATAGCAACTACTGACACCGACTCCGACCTAACCAAATAAGCAGGAGATGGGCGAGGATGACGACTACGGGGTTCCCAGGTATTTATTAGATCCCGATGATTTTGATGATACCAAATCGACGATCGAGGAACTGGCGAAAGTCGTATTGATCAAATAATTACCCGATCAAAAGGTATACCTGGGCACGAGGTTGAATCCCAAGCTCAGGAAAAAACTCATTCAGTTTCTTATAGCTAACGAAGATTGTTTCACTTGGTCACACCTTGATATGATAGGGATCCCGCTGGAAATAACCACTCACAGTCTAAGCTTGGACCCGAAGTTCCACCCGATGAAGTAGAAGAGGAGACCCCAGTCTGAGGTCAAACATGCTTTCGTCAAGGACGATGTATCTAAACTCCTTAAAATAGGATCCATTCGACAAGTAAAATAACCGGACTGGCTAGCAAACATAGTAGTATTCCCCAAAATGGGGAACAAATTAAGAATGTGTGTGGATTATAAAGATCTGAATAAAGCGTGTCTCAAGGACTCTTTCTCTTTGCCTAACATCGATTGCATGATCGATGCGACGGCCGGCCATGAGATCCTCAGTTTTCTCGACGCCTATTCCGGGTACAATCAAATTCGGATGGACCCGGGTGATCAGGAAAAACTTCCTTCATTACTAAGTACGGCACCTACAGCTATAACGTGATGCCGTTCGGACTAAAAAATGCCGATGCCACTTACCAACGCCTAGTAAATCGGATGTTCGAAAAATAAATAGGAAAATCAATGAAGGTTTACATTGGCGATATGTTGGTTAAGTCCCTGCGAGCAGAGGATCATTTGAAATATTTGCAGGAAACCTTCAGCATATTGAAGAAATACAATATGAAGCTGAACCCGAAGAAATGTGCATTTGTAGTCGGGTCCGATAAATTCTTCGGATTCATGGTATCCAACCGAGGGATCGAGATCAACCCTAATAAGATCAAGGCCATCGAAGATATTATTGTTGTGGACAACGTGAAGGCCATGCAAAGGTTAACCGGACGTATAGCCGCCTTGGGTCGATTTATCTCGAGGTCATCCGACAAGAGCCACAGTTTCTTCTTATTGTTTAAAAATAAGAATAACTTCTCATGGACCCCGGAGTGCTAACGGGACTTGGAGGAGCTTAAGCGATATCTATCGAGCCCGCCGCTGCTTCACATGCCAAAGACAGACGAACAAATATACCTATACTTGGCAGTATCGGAGATAGCGATAAGTGGAGTCCTGGTCCAGGAGGAGAAAGGTACGCAATTTCTAATTTACTATGTTAGTAGGACCCTTGGCGAGGCCGAAATAGGTACCCTTACCTAGAAAAGCTGGCGCTCGCTTTTCTAAGCGCCTCTAGGAAGCTAAAATCGTACTTTCAATGTCACCCTGTATGTGTCGTAACGACTTATCCATTAAGGAATGTAATGCATAAACCCGAGCTCTCTGGACGGTTGGCCAAATGGGCCGTAGAGATCAATGGGTACGACATTGAATATCGGCCTCAGACTGCCAATAAGTCTCAAATTTTGGCAGACTTTGTGGCCAACTTTACACCGGCCCTAATACCTGAGGTCGAAAGAGAGTTGATGTTGGACTCAGGGACCTCTTCAGGAATCTAGACCCTCGGTGCCTCAAATGCGAAGGGGTCCGGACTTGGAATTATATTGAAGCCGCCCACAGGTAATATAGTTAGACAATCTATCAGGACTATAAAATTAACTAATAATGAAGCCGAGTATAAGGCCATGATTGTAGGTCTAGAACTGGCCAAAAGCTTGGGGGAAGAGGTGGTCGAATCTAAGAGTGATTCCCTCCTCGTGGTGAACCAAGCTAATAGGACCTTCGAAGTCAGAGAGGAACGAATGCAAAGATACCTGGATAAAGTGCAGGTAATGTTACATTGGTTCAAAGAATGGACTCTACAAGATGTTTCTCGGGATAAAAACAACGAGGCCGATGCCCTTGCTAACTTAGGGTCATCGATCAATGACGAGTTCAACTCGGGGGCGGTCGTGCAACTCATGAGATCGGTAGTGGAAGAAGGTCACACTGAGATAAATCCAACAAGACTGACTTGGGACTGGAGAAACAAATATGTGGAATATCTGAAGACCGGATAACTACCTTTAGACCGAAAGGAATTGAGGACTCTACGTACGAAGGTGGCCCGGTTCAACTTGTCCGAAGACGGTACATTGTTCTGGAGAACATTTGATTGCCCACTCGCAATATGTCTAGAACCTAGAAACACCGACTATGTTCTAAGGGAAATCCACGAAAGCACCTACGAAAATCATTCGGGCGCCGAATCATTTGTTCAGAAAATAATCAGAGCCGGCTACTATTGGGTCGACATGAAAAAGAACGCGAAAGAGTTTGTACGAAAATGCGATGGTTGTCAAAGGCATGCGCTGATGATTCATTAGCTTGGGGAGCTACTACATTTGGTCTTGTTCCTCTGGCCGTTAATGAAATGGGGAATGGACATTGTCCGCCCCCTTCCATGGGCATCCGGTAAGGCTCAATTTATTTTGTTTATTACTAACTATTTTTCTAAATGGGTGGAAGCCTAGGCGTTCGAGAAAGGCAGGGATAAGGAAGTCATTGATTTCATCTGGGACCACTTAATATGTCGGTTAGGAATGCCGGCCGAGATCGTGTGTGACAATGGGAAGCAGTTCATCGGCATTAAAGTAAGCAAGTTTCTCAAAGATCATAAGATCAAAAGAATCTTGTCAACGCCATATCACCCTAGTGGGAACGGGCAAGCATAGTCCACGAACAAAACCCTACTCCAAAACCTCAGGAAGAGATTGACCGAAGCCAAAGGAAAATGGAAAGAAATCTTGCCCGAAGTCCTATGGGCTTACCGTATGACCTCGAAGTCCAGTACCAGAGCTACCCAGTTCTCGTTGGTTTTTGATGCCGAAACTCTAATATCGGTCAAAGTTAGAGAACCGAGTCTCAGATTCCGATATGCAACTGAAGAATCAAACAACAAGATCATGAATACGAGCCTGGAACTGTTAGATGAAAGGCACGAAACTTCCCTCGTCTGGATGGCAGCCCAAAAACAACGGATCGAGAGGTATTACAATCGAAGAGCCAACCTTCGACACTTCAATGTCGGAGACTTAGTGTTGAGGAAGGTCACATTGAACACCCGGAATCCGAACGAAGGAAAGCTGGGACCAAACTGGGAAGGTCCGAATCAAATTATCGAGATCACCGGAAAAAGGGTCGTACAAACTCGAAGTAATGAACGGTGAATGACTACCGAACAACTGTAACGTAACTCACTTGAAACGATATTATTGCTAAGGTACGACCCCGTTCACTTCTTTTGTATATCTACATTTCGGACTAACACTTGCAGGTAGTCACCAAAGTACGACACAATGTTTTAATCCTGAAAGCACGCGTTGCACTCTTTTACCCTTGAATCGATTTTGTCCCAAATGGATTTTCCGACAAGGTTTTTAATAAGGCAACAGTGGATCGTGCTAACTTAGAATCAAAGACTGGTTGTCAACAGTATCTGAGGCTTCTCTATAATCGATCTTGAACACTGGGGGGCATCACTCTTGGAAAACAATTTTGGCAAGGAAAGAAACTTTATACTCGAATAGTCTAGGCTCGATCGATAAGATTTACTGTAAGGGTCAAACAGTCAAATGAACCGTGCCCACATAGACCACCTAAGCCTGGATACAAAGCTTGAACATATGTGTAACTTTGTATATTACACACAAAATTGAAAGCAAGTTTTACCTTGCGGATACATATTTTGCCCTTTGAAAATAGTTCTTTGTTACATTTGATCCTCCGAAGACATCGAGCCTAAGGGCCACCTCACTCGAGGACTGCCGCTCAAGGCAGGTTGGTACATCCCGGGATAATAAAGTTCGGGGGGGGGGGGGGGGGGAGGGCACAAAGTTTATTTGGCAGCGCTAGAACTAAAAAGGCTACGACCGTACTAAAACAGCTCGGAGACATCCGAGACCCATAACAAAAAAACAAGGCCTTCAAAATTTTTAAACCGGTTCAAAAGGCTACCCTCGGAAAATTATAAATCTAAAACATTCTAAGTATTTTGGGGAAAGTTTCTGGTCATACCGAGATCCCACGTATTGTAAACAAAATAATATCAAAAGAAAGGCTTGTTCAAACCTACGGGAAAGACCTCAATATTACATGCTAAGGCATTTCGATATCTTTGCAATCATAAAGAACAAAGCAAAAGGAAATAAGCTTAGAAACTGTGAAAGGAAAAAGAATCCTTATATATCTATGAAAATATCTTTACAAAGGCCAAACGACCTTGACAAAAAAAAGTACAAAACTACAAAAACAAAGAAAAATATACAAGGCACTTAAACGACCTGGTCTCCACCGGAGCCCGCCTCATCACAACACCATCAGAGTCTTCTCCGCCCCCAGATCCGTTCGAACCCTTAGAGTCTTCTTCATCCTTAGGATACGCCAGTTTCTTGGCCTCAGCTTCGAACCCCTTAGCAGTTTCGACCTTGGCCAATAAATCAAAACCCCGAGCATGAATTTCATCGAGGGCCTCCCTTCGGCCGGTCCTGGGCTGCCTCAGCATCGGCCTTATACTGAGCCACCATCTCGGTGGCATCAGATTTGGTCACTTCAACCACTGACTTGGCCGCTTTAAGCTCCTTGGCAAGAGTCTCTCGATCGGAAACGGTCGAGCTTAGCTGAGACTGAAGCTCCTTAACTTTTTGGTACCAAGACTCATCCTTGACCTTTATCGCACGAAGCTAGGTTTCTGCTGAGGCCAACTGCGCCCGGGCAGTCTCCTTTTCCGAGGCCAGACGGTCTATCCTGCCTCTCTACTCTTCAGCCTCGACCTTGACTGCATCCATCTTGGCACAGAGTTGGTCGATCCAATCAATCTTCTGTTGGACCTGCGGGTTCCGACCATTAGTCTCCGAGTCTAGCTCATCGTCACTAACTTCAAAGATTTTTACCTATTCAACCAGGTCAGCGTGTTCTTTCCGAGCCACTTCCAATTCAGCTCGAAAGCCCTTAGCCTCTCCTTCACGCTGCTCGCTGAGAAGTTTGTAGGTATCTCTCTTCTCAGTAAGCCCTTTGACTTCGGCTTCGAGCTGGTTCAACTCATCCCGATACCAGATAAAAGTTTCATGGTGAAGCAACGAGGCCTACAAATACGAAGAAGAATATTAGGATTACCAATGAATTAGTTCAAGTATAAGAGGAGAAATTGAAATCATCAAGAGTTGTCAAAAGTTACCCAGTTCAGCGCATGTTATGCTTCGTTGAATAGGCAGCGCACGTCTACCTCATTCATTTTGACTTGGTCTTACTCGATCACCAGGAATCGAAGGTAACTGACCACCCCTACGGGGGAGGAAAGAACCCGGGTATCCTCAGAAACAGAGATGATGATGGATCGCTTTCGGTCAGGATCCACGCTCGGGGCGGGGAACTGGTTAATCAATTTCAGGCTCGAGGTAGGGCTACTTGCTCCTGAAGATGGATTCTTCTTCGGTACCTCTAAGTCACCCAATCCGGTGACATCCTCCATGGCAGTGGAATCCACGCCATCAAACAATCTGCAGAAAGGGTCGTCCGCCCCATGGGCAGTGGCAGAAGCAGAATCTCCGCGAAGGGGTTAAAAAACAAATTGTATCTAGTAGGAATTAAAACTATGACCTTTCAAAGATTTTGAACCCCCTTGACCATTAAGCTACAGTTTTGGGTTGTGTCAAGGGGGTTCAAAACTTAATATATAGAGGCAAAAAATAGATTTTGCCTTATATATACAGTATAAATTTTTGGTGAACCCCCTTCCGCCCCCCTAAATCCGCCCCTACCCATGGGCCTGCTCATTGGGGCGTTCTTTCACCGTTTGGGCCTCGTTGTACATAGACCCAGTAAACGAGGGTGACTCGATGATGTCTATCACACCGAGTGCCTCCTTTGGGGCATTGCCCGCATCCCGGGAAGCCTCGTCCCCGACCTCCTCATCGACCTCTTTAGTTTGAAGCAGATCAGTCATGCGGTTCTCTGATTTGGAGACCCCTTACCCTTCAAGCTACGACGGCACGCGGGCCACCAGAACATAGGGTTCTTCTTCTTCTTCGGATTCGTCTCTCAGACGATAAAGCGAATCTGAAGATGGTGCTCGGGCACTGGTGCGTTCTTTTGACTTGTGCACTAGCCTTCTTTTTTTTTTCTTTTTCTCTGAGCTTGGGGAACTCAGACCCCTTTTTCTTTTATTCTCTTTGGCCTGTCTTGGAGCAGAGGGCTCGGTAGGTAAGTCCTCACTCGGACAAAATGACCTTGCCAGCCCCGATTCTGCTCCTCATCAATACTTGAGAACGGGGCTTTACTAGCCCGACGCACAAGCTATATGAGTCCCCCCTGAAAGATTCAGGGACTGTATAAGCATAGAAGATGGTTGATGGTGAACGGGCATTTATCGATTTTGTTCACAAAGAACTAGAGGAGGATCACGATCCTCCAGAACGAAGGATGAATCTGACCGAGGCATACTTCGTACCTCTTGTAGAAATCAATAATGACACGGTCCACCGGCTCAATGTAAAGGGATAAGTGTAAACACTTAGGTATCCCTCGACATGGGTGGTAATGGCTTCATCGGGGTCGGGGATCACTATGTACTTATCGGCCCAGTTGCAGTCTTTTCAGACCGTAGGGAGGACTTCTTCACTGATCGAGTAGATTTACCTCGAGACCTCCTCACACCGGCCTTGTACGGAAGAAGGATTTTCAACCTTGAAATCGACATTGACCGAGCATCCCCGGGGATGAACATTTTCAAAGGGGGTTCAGGTACTGGTTCGTCGACAGCGGCACGCGAAACGGTCTTCTCAGCCTCAGTAGCCGGCCGAGAAGTAGAAGGGGTTTCTTTTTGGGGAACGATTTTTGAAGTCTTTGCCATTTCTTTAAAAATGAAGGAAAATCTGAGAAAGGTGGAGAAAGAAAGGAAGTTGAAAAATTGGTCTTGATGGCTTAAGATGAAGACGGGTAAAAATTCTTGCGAAGGATCTCGAAAAATCGGAGTAAAAGTGCTAGAAAGTATTGAAATCTTAAAGGTACGAGGGTAGAAGGTTTGGAAGTAAAGTTAAAATGAACAAAGAAGAGGGTATTTATAGTATTTCAGCGGCGTTTCGCAACCAGGGATGGCCGACTCGCGACTGACATACATTTAATGCCATTAAGACTTGACTGACGGGACGTTTCAGTTGTTTTATCATTTTTGTCTTGGAGCATCGAAGCAAGAATCGGAAGCTCATGTCGTTTCTCGTCGTTTACTCTCTGAAAAATGAGGTGACTTTCTGTATACGAGTGAAACCGAGCTCATGATGCACCCTAGCCTCCGACGAGGTAAGCCAAAGCTCGAGACACGGCAATAAGGGACCAAAATCGAGCCAAAGTCCCTCCGGACTAGAACCCAAGGGCATGGCGCCTGCCTTCGAGAATATCGAGGCCATGATCTCGGAATCGGTCTTAGCCTCGAGCGACTTCGAAGAACATTGTCAGACAATCCAGCATAGCCAACAGAAGACCGAAATATCCGGGAAAGGCCGAATATTACGGTGGGGATCTCGGCGCGTATCGATAAGGAGCCGACAATCAGTGAATCAGAAGCTTTTTTACCTTTTATAGAGTTGTACCTAAAATAGGACCCCCTACTATATTTAGGAGGTCTAATAATTCATTTGACAAATTATAATACGCACTAAAAAGCAATACATTGTTATTTTCTCTATCTTTAACCTCTTGTTCTTCTATTTATCGACACCGGTCGTGGTGAGCCCGGCTCGAGGGCAATTATTCTATAAAGTCTAAAATTATCCAACTCGTATGGTTTGAATTTATCTTATCTTTATTTACTCAATATCAACTTAATTTATCACTTTGTGTCAAGTTAATCCGCGTATCCTAAAATCACTTACAAATTCAATTGTTATCCGATTCTGAGGGTAAACAAATGTCACGACCCAAAATCTAACCATGGTTGTGATGGCGCCTATCGTGTTACAAGACAAGCCTATTTCCCAAAATATTACTACTAAATCGATTATAAGAATTTAATAAAATTGTTCCAACATTTGAATTTTTCATAATCTAAATCAACTCTAAATATAATTATAGAAAATACAGAAACGAGCCCCAAACATCGGGGTGTCACTAAGTCATGAGCGTTTAAATCTATGAACTAAGAAATAAAATTGTCTAACTGTCAATACAGTCCAAAAGAAGAAATGATAAAGGAGTAACAAGGTCCTGCGGACGCTAGCAGCTACCTTGCAGTCTCCAACGATAGCCCTCCTGAACTCAACGATCGTCGCGCTCTAACTCACCTGGATCTGCACATAAAGTGCAGGGTGTAGTGTGAGTACAACCGACTCAGTAGTAACAGAAATAATTAAGGAACTGAGTAGTAGTGATGAGCTAAGTAGAACAATTCGATTATTTCTTTATCACAATTTAAAATAAACAGGAATAAACAGGTAAATTCCATCAACTCAATAAATGCTACAAAGAAATTAACGGGTAAAATGCATCAACAACAAAAGCAATGAATCCTCACACCAATGTCACTCCATCACTCAACACTCGGCTCTCGGCACTCGCACTCAACACTCAACACTCAATAGGTACTTGCGCTCACTGGGGGTGTGTACAGACTCCGAAGGGGCTCCCAAAGCCCAAGCGCTAAGCACGAACAACTCACATGCTGCACGGACAACTCATGTGCCATAATATCAATCCCTGGATCCACACGGTCAACTCACGTGCTACGCGGACAACTCACGCGCTATGGTATCAATATCTGGATCTGCACAGACAACTCACGTGTTGCACGGATAACTCACGTGCCTCAATCAAATACCTCACAACAGGCCCTCGGCCTCACTCAGTCATGTACCTCTCTAGCCTCACCATCATCAACAAATAAGGGAAACACAGCCCACGTCAAGTATCACAACATATCAGTAAAATAATAGGGACTGAGGTAAACATGTACAATAATATCTATGACCGAGTGCAAATAATGTGAGCATGAATAAAGCATAAGCATGATCTCTAACATGAAGGCAAACAAGTTCAACAACAAATAAACACACAACCATAGATAATAGCCATTAGGCCTCACGGGACGGACCAAGTCTCAATCCTTCACGGTGCACACCCACACGCCCGTCACCTAGTGTGGGTATCACTTTCAAACAATCATGTGATGTCAAATCACCGGATTTATACCCTCAAAGCCAGAGTTAAAACTATTACTTACCTTAACAGCGTAAAATCCTACTCTGGGATGCCCTCGTCTCTGGACTCGATCTCCAAAAGCTCTGAATCTAACCAAAATCAGAATACTACTATCAACATAGGCTAAAGAATCGAATTCCACAATAAAAACTACATAAATAGGCCAAAAATCTGAAATCGGCCAAAACCCGACCCCCGGGCCCACATCTCAAAACCAGTCAAAAATTCTCACTTAAAACTCTCCGAAACTCAATCCCTAACTCCCTCAATTTCATCCTAAACCCCTACTAATTTCATGGCTAATCAGTGGAAAAACATCATAAATGCGTATAAATAAACCCAAGCGACTTACCTCACTGATGTCTTGTGATTCTCCCTTGAAAACACTGCCCCAAAGCTCAAAACCATTCAACAATGGTGGAAAAAGGGCAAATATTCACGAAGTGCAACTTATATGGGTTCTTCCCCAAGGATTCCGCACTTGCGACCCTCTTCTTCGCACCTGCACGGCTGCACCTGCAGTCCTAGGTGCGCACCTGCGAACGTCACTTAAACTCCAAGCTTCGCGCCTGCGCAACCTCCTTCGCACCTGCGGGCTCGCAGATGCGACACTCCTTCCACACTTGCAAAGCCTGCCCAGAGCCCTCCTTTCCACATCTGCGCCCCAGGTCTCGCACCTGCGGGCTCGCAGATGCGACCTCCAACTTGCACCTGTGCATCCTGCATAGCCCAGCACTGCCTACTCCTGCGAACTCCCCTTGCGCACCAGCGACCTCGCAACTACGACTCCTCCTTCCGCAGGTGTGGAAATAGCAGTAGTAGCAGCTTCAGCTGCATTTTCCAACTCCAAACTTCCCGTTAGCCATCCAAATTCATCCCGAGCCCCTCGGGACCTCAAGTAATAATTCCCACAAGTCATATATCACTACCCAAACTTAGTCGAACCTTCGGAACACCCAAAACAACACCAAAACACCAATTCAACCTCGGATTCAAGCCTAAGAACTTCTAAACTTCCAAAATTCGCCAACGACGCCGAAACCTATCAAACCACGTACGAATGACCTCAAATTTTGCACACACGTCACAAATGACACTACGAACCTACTCCAATTTCCGAAATTTCATTCCGACCCCAATACCTAATTTTCCACTACCGACCAAAATCGCCAAATTTCTAACTTTCGCAAATTCAAGCCTAATTCCACCACGGACCTCCAAATTATATTCCGGACACACTCCTAAGTCTAAAATTACTCAACAAAGCTAACCGAATCATAAAAATCCACATCCGAATTCGTTTACTCATAAGTCAACTTCCGATTGACTTTTCTAACTTAACTTTCTAACTAATAGACTAAGTGTCTCATTTCACTCCAAAACTACTCCAAACCCAAACCTACAAACGCGATACAATTCAACACAGCTGAACAACACATAAATAAGCAGAAATGGGGAAAATGGGGCTACAACTCTCGGAATGACCGACCGGGTCGCTACATTCTCCCCCTCTTAAACAAACGTTCGTCCTCGAACGAGCCAAGAGTTGTTCTCAAAACCATCAAACCATCGCATAACCTTACCTTGCCCATACCCGGGGGTGATCTCATGCCACCCCTATCCAATGTAGGTCCGATAACACAACATAAGTGAAATTTCTCAATTCAACCAAACCCACCAGCCTTGGAATCAAATGTTTTTTTTTTACTCATCTGAAATTTCTTATAAGACTTGAATCCTGCAACCTACACACTGTATAAGTCTTAACAAGATGTCTCCAGTCATAGCCATAACCCAAGATGAAATCACATGCTCCTCACGCCAGTAGAAAATACACATCTCTAACCGTGGTATAAACTATCAAGAACTCTCTCCGAACCCCAATGGCTCAAAACCAATCCGTCAGGACTGAATCCTTCTAACTCAACCAAGCTACGCAGCCACCAAAAACCCAAGGACATTGCCACAAAACACCTGTAGAACTCATTACCTCATACACACCCAAAGAACTAATCATACCCATTACTATGCCGATCCAACCTACTACCAAGATGTCCTATCTATCCGAGTCCCTTCTGCATTACCTTCAAATTGATACTTCGCCCCGCCATAACACCACAATCCTCAACCCAGACTCACCACACGAGACCCGAGCATAAAACCACACCGCCCTAAGGCTCATAAGCCGCTGAATACTCTCTTAAATATCCCCAAAAGTACCACAAGCACGCGCTCACACAATCAACACCTTAGTGCTCAAGCTACAGTCAAACCCCGACCTCAAGTCCTCCAAACTGGCCCAATATCAACACACAAAAATCACATCTCGCACCTCATCCAGGGAATCACAAGCCATCGAGGCACAACTGATACTGAGCGCTCATGTGCGCATACGAATGCGTGGAAGGAATTCAAAGAGTTACACTTCAAGTTGAATCAATACCGCACGATAAAAATTCAAGAATGTGAAATTTCATAAGGGTTCTGCAGCCTCTCGAAGATAAGTACAGACGTCTCTGCACCGATCCGCAAGACTCTACNTGTTGATTTTGGCAAGATTTTTGCAGATTGTAAGTTGGGTCCTTTTGAGAGGTTTAACCTCCAAGATGGGTTTCTCTTTAAGGAAAATAAGTTGTGTATCCCTAATTGCTCTTTACGTGAAGTATTTGTAAGGGAAGCACATTGTGGAGGGCTTATGGGTCACTTTGGAGTCCCAAAGACGCTAGACATACTTGCTGAAAATTTCTTTTGGCCTGGAATGAGAAAAGATGTTGAAAGAATGTGTGCACAGTGTTTGGAATGTAAACAAGCTAAATCTAAAGTGTTACCACATGGTCTTTACACGCCACTACCTGTTCCTACTTCACCTTGGATTGATATTTCTATGGATTTTGTGTTAGGTTTGCCTAGAACAAGGTATGGTAAGGATAGTATATATGTTGTGGTAGATAGGTTCTCCAAAATGGCTCGTTTTATTCCTTGTTTAAAGACTAATGATGCTTCACATGTTGCTGATCTTTTTGTAAAGGAAGTTGTCAAATTGCATGGTATACCTAGAACTATTGTTAGTGATAGGGATGCTACGTTTTTGAGCCACTTTTGGCGTGTATTTTGGGGGAAGTTAGGCACTAAATTATAGTTTTCTACTTCTTGTCACCCACAAACTGATGGACAAACTGAAGTAGTTGATAGAACCTTAGGAAATNCTAGAACTATTGTTAGTGATAGGGATGCTAAGTTTTTGAGCCACTTTTGGCGTGTATTTTGGGGGAAGTTAGGCACTAAATTATTATTTTCTACTTCTTGTCACCCACAAACTGATGGACAAACTGAAGTAGTTAATAGAACCTTAGGAAACATGTTGAGGGCTGTTTTGAAAGGTAAATTAACTTCTTGGGAAGCTCACTTACCTATGATTGAATTTTCTTACAATAGAACAATCCATTCTTCTACAGGTATGTCACCTTTTGAGGTTGTTTATGGTTTTAATACCTTCACTCCCCTTGATTTATTATCATTACCTACTAATGATATTGTTAATCTTGATGGTAGGACAAAGGCTGAGATGAAAAAAAAATTCATGAACAAACAAGGCTTGCAATTGAGAAGAAAAATGAGCAAACTGCCTTGAGAAAAAATAAGGGTCGAAAATAAGTTATATTTAAACCTGGAGATTTAGATTGGGTCCACTTTAGAAAGGAGAGATTTTCCTCCAAAAGGAAGTCAAAGTTGCATCCTAGAGGAGATGGCCCATTTCAAGTCCTTGAAAGGATTGGAGACAATGCTTACAAGCTGGACCTACCTGGTGAGTTCCAAGTAAGTGCTACATTCAATGTTGCTGACTTATCTTTGTTTGATGTAGGATCGAATTCGGGGACGAATTCTTTTCAAGAAGAGGGGAATGATAGCATCAAGGACAAGGATAGAGTTTTGGAAGTTCCAAGGCCATCTACAAGATCTCAAGCTAAAGAGTTGCACTCTAAGGTTGCTAGACTTCAATGGAAAATAAAGAAGCTTTTAATTGTAGAGGAAGAGCTCAAGTTCAAAGCAGATGAATTATCCAAGTTTTACAATTATTTGGTGATCCAAATTGAAGTCCAAGAGGAGGAAGATTGGGCCACCAAATCAGCCCTTGAAGTCCACCAAAGGGGCTCAAAATGAGCTTAAAAGAGGTCCAAAAGGGG